>JARJLF010003460.1:0-16635 GCA_029378395.1 Mycena leptocephala
ATTCTAGGCGAGTACATGCTCTGATATGTGTGAATCATGGAACTCACACTCCTACCTACCTTAGGGCCCAGTTCAGTCGGCACCAGTAATACAGCTCCTGAGCAACCGATTCTCTGTTGCCCTGGAAACCGTTTGTGCTCAATGCCGGCGTTCTCCAGGACCTGCAGGAATGGAATAAAATCCACCAGGATGCGGAAGAGCATCTTCCCAATGTGCTACGAGGAGTAGTGGAGAAAGTAGGCAAAAAGTTGTCACAACATTAGATTCCAAGGGAGTTCAAATTGCCTTGGACGCCATCCCAAATGGTACCATCCCTGCCGAAATATTTCAAGGATTGGTATGGATGACAGTTCTTTGCCTGGTATGTCCATTGTCACTTCTCCTGTTCGATCTTATCGAGCCTTTGCGGCTAGAATATACCTGAACGAAAGAAGGCAGCATATGAACTTGCAATTCAAACCGCAGACCACCTGAATGCGATGGCCGATGCATTTGGAACCACCCACCAGATGATGATCTTACCCAACAGTGCATACGGGATTTGAACCATTTTGGTATCTGCTTATCAATAATTTCATCGGGATCTGATCATCTCTTCTAGTAACACAGCAAACGAGATTTGCAAATGGGCATATGAACAAGTAGTTAGTCGTTGCTTCAAGAAGCTATTGTGCTCGCTGATCACTATGCAGACAAGCAAAGGCGCGTTTGATGACCAGCCGCAAGCTGAGTTCAAGGCGAAGTTGGACAATGCCACCAAATCATTTCTGGTTGGTCCTGTCGTCCTCGCAACACCGTCTCCTTATCTTTGTTGCAGACAATATCTACTATCCGTACAATGCATGCCATTTCAGCTCTTGATCGAGGTGTTGTGGAGTTGCTGAACTATGTATGTTCTCCCGCCGTTGTATATCATTACTTATCTATACATCCTCACAGAACGAGCGAACAGCAAGACTGGAGAGGATCAAGAGCAAATTTGGAAGCTTCATTGCGACCCAATACCATTACAAGGATCAATACAAGAGGAATGCCATGAAGCAACTCGTACCAGTGTGTTGGAGAAACTCAACTCCTGGATCCGGGCTTCTTCTGTTGACAAGTTTGATCGCTGTTGGTGGATGACCGGCATTGCTGGTGTTGGTAAGACTGCATAGCCATGAGCACTGTCCAATGTCTGCTTGACCGGCAGCCATTATCAGCTGAAAAGGGCAACAGGGTTGGTTCTGTCAGTGACGCACCTATCCTCTATGGGCAATACTTCTGCAACTATAAACTGGACACCTCAAAGCATCATTGCCTTTTTCCGACTCTAGCAATCCAGATTGCGGAGACATCTCCTGCGGCGCACACATTATTGACACTGCACTCGCAAGAAACCAACCCTTGCCCATGTATTCAGTCTTCAACAAGCAGAGGAGATCTTTTTGAAGCCCCTTTCTCATCTAGCCAAGGCTTCCCCTTCAGACACTCTTGTCGTTGTCATTGATGGTGTGGATGAATTCCAACCAACTGCTGGAAAGACACGATCTTCAATGTACCAAGAGGTGACTTCTGTGCTTGGGAAGGTGGCTGCAGAGCTTCCAATGAACACCAGACTGGTAATCCTATCCCGACCGGAAGACTCCATTATCACGCACATTTCTCACACTCGGCGGCATGACCTACCTACAGAGGAATCTTTCAAGATGTTCGACAATATTTCCAGGGTGAACTCCCAAAGCTTGAGGTAGAGGGCTTTCCGAGCACAGCACAATTGGATACCCTCAGTGATGCTGCTGCAGGTCATTTAGGGTGGGCGGCTCAGGCACTCAGGTGGCTAGTCACAGAACATCAGTGGTTTCCCAATGCCACACTTGACGAGAAGATCAAGGCTATAAGCCAAGATGCAGGAGGGGACCTCGATCAGCTTTATATGTTCATTCTTTCTCGCTCTCTTCCTCCGGAGAACCATCGCCAGCGATCATTTTTTGTGCTTCAGTTTCAACAGCTCCTTCGATGTCTAGCTGTTTTAGAGCAACCTCAACCCATTCACGTTATCTGTGAACTCATCCAATCAGATGGAAACTTTGATGTGCTCAAATGTCTGCAGCAGTTGAGCAGTATCTATGCAAAGGGAACCGAGGCTGTTACTCTCAACACAGTCCCTCAGCCACATAAATCATTCTTTGATTTCATCACTACACGGGCTCTAGAAGAGTTTCGTATTGAAAGGGCAACTGGCCATCAAGAGTTGCCTCCTCCTGCTTTCGTATCATGAAAAATCTGCTGCACTTCAATATGGGGGGATTTGATTCTCCACTCCTACACAACAATGATGCACCCTTGAAAGTCGCAGCACACATCTCCTATGCTTGTTTGTCTTTTGCTCATCATGTAAAGAGCAGTGAACTACCATTTGAGGATGAAATTCATCATTGGGCAAAGAACTCTTCTTATTTTGGCTCGAGGTTCTGGTTTTATCAGACAAATTGAGGGATGCAGGAGACATTCTGAAAACTTTTGAACAGGTAATTTCTCCAATTAGTAGTCGGAATTTAGCATTGATCTTCTCTGACAGGGTGGCGAATTTTAGCTGTCATGGAAGATACCGCATTTTACGGAGCTCAGCAGTGTCATCCCTATCTACACCTCAGCCATCCCTTTTGCTCACAATTCATCGCCTATTGCCCAGCATTACCGCTCCCAATCTAGCATTAGGTCACGGTGGAACAGACCCAATATGTCAACGAAACGGATTATGCATCTGCTATCTCGACAGATGCGGCGAGGGTGGCAACCTCAACAACAAACAGGTTGTCGGTCTTCTCTGTTATGAGTGGTGCTGCAATTTGGGTGAAGCAGACTTCAAGTTGGGCTGGCGAACCTTTCTTTTCCTCTGACGGCCAGATTCTCGCATGCACCCACAAAGGACGTATCCAACTCTTTGGTGCCGCATCCGGACATGCAATCAAGGAGCTTGACATCCGAGTCGATGACCATACATATCGCATGTTGCAATTTCCCCTCAGAATGACTATATCGCTGTAGTCTTCCTTTCCATCGGGTTTGTATTTTCAGGATTGAGGATGGTGTGATGACATGGCAAAGCAATGAAACAAACCAGTTGTGTGTGGTACCTATCCGATGGTAAACTTGCCAATGTCTACTCAAACGAACAACTTGTCAATGGCCAAACAGGTGAATCCCTGGATAGGCTCCCATTTGACGAAAGGAAAGTCGGGGGACATGGCATCTATTCCATCTCTGTGTCTCCTGATACTGCTCTGCTCGCAGTTGGTCCTTGGGATATTCAGCCTTGCTCCATTTCAATCTGGAGCACAGGGTCAGGACAACTTGTAACTCGACTTGAAGGCCACAAAGAAGGCATATATTCAACAAGCTTCTCATCCCATGGAAACCTGCTCATATCAGGCTCTAGAGACCAAACAGTCCGAGTGTGGCAATGTTGTCATCAGACTCAGACTTGGAGCTGCATTGCTGTCCTTTATGGGCATTCTTGGTCTGTGTTATCTGTGGCCTTCCTCCCTGATGGGAAGCGAATTATATCTGCTGGAGCAGATCGCACAATCCGAATATGGATATCTCGGCTGTGTTGGAAGGAAAGGAGTTTGAGGTTCACCCTGATAAAGGAGGACTTGTAGTCGATGCGTGGTTTCGTCAGGGTATCTGTCTAGGTGGCTGGCGGATGGGTGAGCCGTTTCTTTTTCAGTATCCCTTCGAGTTGCCAGAAGGTGTCCAACCCTTGGAATGGCGGATTCAATCCGAGCAAGATGATGGAGGCAATGACACGAAGGTGAACGAGCTAGCAGATTAGAAGTGGCGTACGTTTCATTTCTCTGGCTTGCAGAATGTGTAGTACTTACTTACCATGGTCGCACTCCACAGAAGACTGTAAATACACTCCACTATGATGTATATAAATCGCGAATATGGCTGGTTTTTGGAGTGATTTTAATGACAAAACATAGTAAGGATTTTTACGGACACCATATGTCGCTCTCACAGCACTCTTCACGCCATTATTGGGTATTTTCACTTGTTTCTCTGGTGACAAGAAGCTGAGATTTCACTGTGAAGTGAAATTCAACTTATTGATTACAGATTATAATGGGTGTTCCAGCCTACATGGACGCATCAAAAAATGTGATCCAGGAAACCACGAGCACTTACAAATAGGATCCTGATCTCTGAGATCCTCATGTACACCCTGGAAATTCATCGCTTGGAGGATGAGGCCGCTGCTTTGTAGTACGGCAGGTACTCTGTTACACGACATGGCCATGCTACCAGCCTGGACTTGGCATGCGGCTTCTTAGCACTGAAGGCCTCCATCCCAGAGGTATCTCCAAATTTTATTTGTTCACCCCTGTTGTCGCTGCAGTCCTTTATCCAAAACCACGCAATTTCGGTCTCACCAACGTTCAGATTTTTGGAGGAGCTGTCAGCATCTTGGGATGGAGTTGCAGGTCCATGTATGTCTAAATCCTTCCCATAAAGCTCGCTATATCTTGATTTCGGTCCATCGCCCGTGTTCCCGTTCATGGGACAGTCGGCCAGTTTGAGGACCCTGATTTTCAGTCCGAAGCATATATTTCGATTTCTCGTATGCCTTGTATGTACATGGTAGCTATATGAAATGGTACCTGGAGCCTCTCTTTGATTCGCCGCCTCAGCGGCTTATTTCGGGGGGTGGCCAGCTAGCCTGTTATTTGGCTGTGTTGGACTGTCGCCCGGAATAAATTCAGTGAACCATCAAATCGTGAGATATTTTGGTGGGAGTGGTTTTGAACCCTTCATAGGATACTTGCCTTCATTCTGATATAGTTTGGATTGGCCAGGTCAATAGTACCCCGAATAGACCAAGGATGAGAACGAATTGGAATGGACCAGGAGAAGGACAAATTCGAATTAACCAGTCAGATCGACTCACGAATGGCCAAAAAAAACGCAGCCACGGTATGTATCCTCCGAATGCGAATGTGAATAGAGTCGAACATGCGCTCCTCAAAGTTATAGGGTGTCCGGCGCTGGCGAGCTTTGTTGGCATGTCAATGGGTAGAAGTTGGTTGAAAAGGAAAAAAAGGCAGTCAGCACGGAGTATGATATTAATATTAATGAACATGCATGTTAGCGCGCGATCAACATTCGAGATTCGAGATCCGGGGAAATTATCATTTTAAACAAGCTCCATCATGAGTGACTATTCAAACCCGACTAACTTGACGGGAGAGAGACGAGTTGACGAGAGAGCGTCCAAGCTCACGGAAGCGCGAAGCGCGGTGGGTCTGAGGATCTCGCCGACTGGTACTAGCGGACTGGTAGTACTAGTTAATTCGCTGGAGAAACTCTTCGATTGGGTAGCCGCGCCTGTCTGAATAAGGAGCTAGCACTAGCAGCAGGAGGACGTGAGGCGTAAGTTGTAGAGAGTTGCAGAGAGCCGGATCTAGAGCTCTTATAATAATCAAAGAGCCCAGGTCGAACGAGTTGAATACTTGAACTTGACGCTCCGAAATCGGTAGAAATCCTGGAAAAGTCGCCGAGCGCGGTGTCTCTGGCGTGTGTGAATCATTATGAGGTGACTATGGCCTTGGGGCGGGATCCACTGCCGCCGATTGCGATGGGAGTCAAGCCTTCTCGCGAGCGGGGATGCAGAGGTAGAACTAGCACTGGAATAACATTAATGGCTTACTGGTAGCCTTAGGACGGCAAGCATGTACGTACACCGACGCCGCGGAGCGCGGCCACGGGAAATGTAGAGTAAAAGAAAACAGCAGGAATATTCATTCGCGGCGCGAAGACAGGGGGTGTCTTGAATAATGTAGAAGAGTCCGCATTGATGTTTCGGAGGAGGTGCCATTAGTAGAAGCGTTAGGAGACGGGTTGTAGAGCAGTGGACAAGAGATCCGGGATTGGTACTAGAGGTCCCGGATCGAGGAGATGCGGCAGCAGGATAAGAATAATAATGCATGACCGAGTGCAGTGGGAAGGGACTAACCGAGGAAGGCAGAAATGCTCCAAAAGAATTTGAACAGAATCTGAAAATTATTGGAAAATGGATCAAAAAAAAAAACACCAAAAGCCGTAGAAACAAGGAACCAGACCTCTGCGTTACTCACAGATCTTGCGTTCCGAGCTAGTTCTAGTAAGGTGAAGTCGGAGTCGTGATAGGTCGCAAGTATGAGTCATCCGTGTCACGTCAGCACACCAAAAGGCAGTCAGTCACGTGTACTCCTTCTGAGCTCAATTCACGCTTGTCGATGCAGAGGAAACGGGGACGGAGGATTCGCGGTGGAAGAGGTGGACGCCGGCGCAGACGCGACGCCACACGCAGGTGGCTGCTCTTACGTCTTGCGCTCCTACGGTTCTTTTCTTTCTCGCCCTCCCCTCCCTCCGCTCCGCATCCGGTCACTCCTTGCACCTAACCCGTCATCATCGTAGTGGTGGGCGGTCATGACGCGTATGTGAGCCGCGGAGCGGAAACCACCTGCTCCCTCCCCTCCTAACCCTCGCGCACCGAGAGCTCCGGTAACAACGTCCTCGACAGGGTCCTCGTAAGCTCGGCCTACACACGCGCTGCCCCTCATCTGCCCTTCCCTCTCCCTCCTTCCCATCTTCATCTTCGGCCCCACGCTCGTCCGGCTCACCCCGCACCCACCCATTTGCTCGTGACGCTGATGCGTTGTACCAGCTCGGGTGCACCCTCCCACCTCTCGCTCCGCCTCCGCCACACCCGAACCCGCGCCTCCCATACCGTGCCCGCGGTAGATGCGTATTCTGCTTCCGTCCTTTCCACCTCCTCACGCCCGGCGCAGATGCGCCGCTTGCCCTCCTCTCCCCTCCTCTCCTCTCTTCTCTCTCTGCATCTGCCTCTGCTCCTCGCTCTCCGCTCTCCCCGCTCTGCGCGTTCACGGTCCAGCGTCGCTGATGCCCATGCGTCCTGTCACCTCGCCCATCGGGCTTCGGGCATCTCCCGGCCCACGACCGACGCCCGCTGAGCGAACGTATCCCTCGGGTTCCCGGCTGCGGCTGCGCGTGCATGCAATCACCGCATGCGGCGGAAGGGGCGAGGCCAGTGCTCTGCGGACTCCGCGCTTCGCGCGCGACGGGGAGCAGTACGTGCGCGGGTGGTGAAGGTGCGTTCTCGGTTCCCTTGCCTATTCCCTCTTCCTACGGAATCCCATCTCCCTCCTCATCCGCGCCCCTCATTTTTCCCCACCGGTCATGAAAGGGAGATCACTAACAATTGTACAACGCACGCACAGGCCCAGGCCCCACTCACAAAGGGCCACGCCCAGATCTGCTTGCGTGCTTGCTTGAAGCTCCTTTCGAGCCCGCCCGGTTCCGCACTACGCAAGAGGGCGTGCGGCGCATCAGCTGGGTGCGGCGCGTTGCGTTTCCTTTTGAGCTTTTCTTGATTCTTGATTCTTTCCTCGCGCCCCTTCACGCGTGCGTCTTCTCTCAAGCTTGTGCTTGTGCCTTCTATTTGGGCTCCCGCTCCCTACCTATTTGGTTTTTTTGGGTTGATAGATGCGTGTGTTATTTGTCTCCGCGTCTCCGCTGGCGCTAGGATACCCGGGCGTCGGCGTGTGCGATGCTCAGATGCAGGGGTGCGGAAGAAGAAAGAAGGGATGCAGGCAGGGAGAGCGCCGCGAGGGCGATGGGCGGAGACGCGCTGGCGAGTTCCACTCCCACTCCTCTATTCCTCCCCCTTGCGCTTGCGCTTGTGGAACGCGTGTGATGTCTCCCCCTGCGATGTTTGCGATGTGTGCTTGTGTTTGTGCTGCGTACGTGAGCTGTGATGTGCTTGTGCTGCAATGTTTCTCGATGTCTCCCGGGCGACATGTCTTCCGTGCGGCATGCTAGGTGCGAAGCGCTAGCCCGATGACCGGGACGGGCACAGGGAGGATGAGATGCTCGTTCTGGCGCTGGTGCTCGTGTCCCTCCTGCTCGTGTTGGTGCTCGTGGTCGTAAAGTGCTCGTGCTCATGCTCGCGAAGTGCTCGCGCGTGGACTGTTCGGGGCAAAAATAGTTCGCCGCGTCAGGTTGGCGCGGCCGGGACGCGCGCGGCGGTGACGCGGCGGTCCGAAAATTGGTGACCGCCGTTCACACGCTGTGCGGTCCCTAGCTACAGCATATGTTTACAGTATGTACCTATAGTATACCGGTATCGTTTGGCAAAGGAATGAGCTGAGAGCCTTGCGTATCGAGTGTGCTTGTCGTCACAAGCCAAAATATGGACGCGGCAGTGACGCGGCGATACGCGGCGGTCTGCGGCGGGACGCGGCGAAGTGCATGGTAATTCGCCGCGTCCCACCTCTTCGACGCGGCGATACCGCCGCGTCACGCGGCGGTATGCGGCGGTTCAACCTAAGTGACGCGGCGCACACAAAGTTTGACGCGGCGCGTCTTCAACTCGACGCGGCGGTCACGAGCCTCGACGCGGCACTACAGCGGCGCCGACCCGACCTTCACAAAATCAACTGAACAGTGAACATCGCATTCACTCTTCATTTAGCCTAGGATCTCCTTGCTGCTCACTGTTGTTGACTCCACTCCACAGGTTTCTTCAAGAGCCATTTTGACGCCATCACTACAATTGAATGTTTCAGGCCGCTACCACCCCTCTCCACGACTCCAATGCTCAGGACAAACTCAGCGGAGGTTGTCGTCCTGTGTAGCTATAACTGGAGACTCAGTCCAAAATGTTGGCGAAAGATGTACACATACAGTAGTGCAGAGGGTGCCGCAGACTATGTCATCAGTGAGGTGGTCACTTGGGTCACTGACCTGGGTCCTGACACCGTTCTTGTCCGAGACAGCCCACCTCACTCGGTATAGAGGCTCCCATAATCTCACCAACTCTTCAGAAATTGTATCTGGATAGAAGTAACACATTTAAAAGAAGATCGGCGCCGCGCGGCCAAGTGCAATATACGGCAACCGTAATAGCGGCAAAGTGTTTTCTGGTGCAGTCCTCGGCAGTTTGAGACACTGAAATATGGTCAGGCAGAAGATATGAGCTCGGGGATTGCTGTACTATACTTTGTGTTTGGAAACTGAAGCTTTCAGGGCTGCGCGGCGCGACGCGGCGAAGTGCAGAGCGGCGCCGCGTCAGCCAATCAGCACCGATACGGCAGCTGAAACTGCCGTAGTCAGCTAGAATGTGTATTCCCTTCATAAATCTCCATCTGATGATATTTCAGGTTAAATTCATCTTCGTCTGTCCTGGGAGCCGGTTATAACCTGAACACTAACAGCACAGCCACTTGTTGGGATGCAAAAAATATGCGCAGATTGATAGTGACTTCCAGTATGAGTTTTGAAAAAGCCCAGAAGCACTGAGCAGTAATTGATTAGGGCATGCGCGTCATCAGCGTGGTGCCAAGCTCTCGAAATGGCTTTCGGGACCATCGGACAAGCTCAACAACATACCAACAGGATATAACCTCGTTGCTGTTATCTATCATCTCGAAGGCGGTGATAATGCCCAGCGGATATTTCGCACAGAGCGACAGAAGACCGCACCATGGGGTTTGCAGCTGGACGCTGATGCCGCAAGTGACCAGCCGTTCGCACGATTCGCTGAACTGGTGCAGCCGCATCTGGTACATAGCCAGTGTCGAGGCACAGCGTTGGTGGATGGTGGCGATGGGGCATGAAGTTGAACTTCAAGACATCGTTAAGGCTGCGTGATAGCCCCATATACTTTTTCTGGCAGCGGCGACCACGCGGCGATGAAGACGGAGGACGCGGCAGTCATGAGGAAGGACGCGGCGATGGACTGTTGGGACGCGGCGATGTCGACAGGTGACGCGGCAGTGACGCGGCGCGGATCGGCGGACGCGGCGAAATATCCTAGCCCGACTGTTCGTGCTGGGCGGCTTGTTCATCCAGTTTAGCTTACGGATATGGCCAGCACGCGCTCACGATATTCGACCCACGCAGTTGCAGTTGTAACTTGTGGCCCGTGGGGCAACGCGGCCGCGGGTTAGGGTTAGACCATGATCCATATGCATCTTGCGGCTTGTCTGTCTGTCTGAAAATATTAAAGAAAATACATGAAGACGAGAAGAGAACTGAATTTGGTTCTGGTGATGTCCGTCCGTCGTGTCTGTGCCGCTTAAGTTAGAAGTTAGCGCCCCTGTTGCCATTAATATTGGCGCACGCATATGTGGGAATTCTATGTGTCTGTCCTCTGCAGCGATCGCCAAGACGGAAAAATGGTGCGATTATCCTCGTGCAGCCTATATAGCTAGTTTCCACTATATCTACTGCCATCTCTGTCCTTCTCTTTCTATTTCCGTCCGACTCTGATCAGAAATGTAGCTCGTGCTTGATACTACCTAGTTTCCATAATCATGGATGCATAGCTTTCATGAATCAAGAACCGGGTGAAAGCTTTGGCTTTAAGTATCGTGGAGCTGCCCAACCGGGCAGCCGCAACTGACATACACTCGATTGAGCAGGAGATCAGCATAAAGTTCGCTCGCTTCATCAACCTCCCATTTACCCTCTCCAGCCTCCACCATTTGCGTCTGGGTAATTAGCTGATACAGACCGACCGTTTGCAAGTCTGATATCGTGTTCAGAGAATCAGAAGCTAGCGAAGGCGGTAGGCCGCGGCGTGGCGCAGCTCCTCTGCCATGTACCGGCACCTCCATGATCCATGGCCCGCTCATGGAAACAAACTCGTCGGCTTGCTTCCAGTTCACTACCACCCACTTGACCTCCTCCTCCTCCTTGATCCTACCCTTATTCCTACTGCCCCGGCGCTCGATGTCTGATCTTCGGGTACGCAGCATTTGCGCAAATGACATCAAGACGGCGCCGCAACCCGGGGTGGTTTTTCTGCTCGTGCATTTACTTGGGTTCAGTCTGGGGTGCTCTTCCAGCGAGTGGATTGAATATCCTTTGATGCCTTCCCTGTACAACACGGCCAAATATCTGCTTCTTTTTTCCTTGCTTCTTTTTGCGACTACTCTATCGAATCCTCCACCCGTACGGCGGCCTCTTATCTGGACCTGCCACTTTACCGAGCCTGTCGCAGCCCACATGCACCCATCGTCACTCAAATCTCCGCACACGATGTCCAAATTTGGCAAATCGGGCGTCCCCAAGCAGTATTGCAGCTTAAGGGGTTAATAAGGGTAAAAATTTTGGTTAAGCCCTTAATGCCTTAATAAGGGTTAATAAGGGTTGGGGTTAATTTAAGGCTTAGTTGAAAAATTCCCACCATATAAAAACAGCTCAAACTATGTGTCAAAGGCCCTATAAAATGCGAAATACTCTCCCCGTGGGTTCTTTCGGTGTCCACAGCCATTCCCCGTACTCAATTGCTCTCATTCAGCCCATGTCACAGTCAGTACACTGAATATTTAGTGAGAGTAAGCATACTTACGTCAATATTAGGGCCTTAATTATGGTTTCAGCTGAAGCTAAGCCCTAATATTAAGGGGTTTTTAAGGCTTAACCTTAATTAAGCCTTAACTCTTAACTGCAACGCTGTCCCCAAGTCCTCGAAATCGTCCACGACCGACAGAGCGCGCATGACAGCCCTGATACATGCGCTCGACGAGATGTCTAACTCTGATATCCGATTCCTCAAAATCGCCGTCCGCCAGCGACAAGGCACGCATGAAACCCATCGTCCAGGCTATAAAGAAATCGAAGGCAAAGAGCGGCCGAGCAAGTACACCCATCGCGCGGCATGGAATGACCATTTTGAGCGCAGTCTGGCGCTCAGGTACACTTGCTACTCGTACACGCTTCGGCCAATAGAGACATGGGAGGAATGCGAATGGTCTTGGTCAACGAACACGATAACGGACCTTAATTTGGGTATTGCGCAACGTACCAAAGAACTCATGCGAGATGGGGCCTCCTTGTCGCCATTGCCGTCGAGAACCTCGTTTATGGCAACTTCGAATCGGAGTGGAAGGAATTGGCTTGGAGCGGAAGAGGGAACTGGTATTGGAGGCCTTTACCGCGGATCTTGCTGCTCTCCACGCGAAAATAGTCGCGAAATCTGTCCGGAGCTGACAATCGAGGGCCTCGTAGGGGACGGCGAGTATAATTTGATAAACTTGGTCGGTACCCTTTATTACTCAGATTATGCTTGTCGCTCTGAACTTGGCCTGCAGCTAAGGCGCATCATGCTCATGATCCTACCGGCAATCGTCGTGTAAAGGAGCTCTCCTTTTTGTTCATCCCTACATCGAACACGAATATCGCACTCTGATGAGGCGCCCGACCTTCTGAAGGCCTTTCTCTATCGCTCATCCTTTACCGGAACTTTTGTATCGTCGACACCCTCACTGGTGTTCTCGAAGCCTATGTACGTGTTTGTGCTCTGTATCTCTTCATTGGTTGACGAACTCGCTACAGAACAATCTTCCGACACCCCATGATTCCTATGAAATTTCACAACAGTCTTCATGACGAGGACCGAACGGCCCGTAAAGAACGAGCTCGAGTCGAGATTAAGAAGAATAATCTCCAAATATAGTGATAACTCCCAATGCAGAGAGCAGAAGGGCCATGTCGTTTCTGGATGCAGTACATGCCGCACCGAGACTAGCGCCGATAGCCTGAAGCGCTGTGCTCGATGCCAGCTGGTGTGGTATTGTTCGAGGTGCGCTTTGCGGCGCAATGCATGAATATCCCTCCTGTACTCACATCTCGTGTACAGCGGGTGCCAAAAGAAAGATTGGCCCGACCACAAGAAGTTCTGCGGCAAACAGTACTACGATCCCCAGCTTCTCACACCATCCCCTGAAGATCCTGCCGAGTTCATTGGCTGTCCGTACACCGGCCAACGGCTACATTCGCACACCGGCATTGTGGCGACAGATCTGGTATCTGTCAAACCGATTCTCAGCAGGCCTTCTATCATGTTCGTCCAACTCTCCTTCAATCATTTTGCTCAGAAATATTGTGGAAATATAATCCTACGACAGTTCGACACGACGCCTAAGCATACCCGTTCTATCATCATCAAGCATCCGCCCGGTGGTATATCTTTTGTGTTCCTTGGCGCCGCACGCTCATTCAGTTGATACACAGCAGGAGTTACCTTTCTCGTTGCCCGCCGTCGCGCCATGGCTTCCGGTTCGGTCCCCGCCATCCACATGATGTTTGCGATTGCGAAGTACGGCGAGGTGGCCGGCGTCACGATCTACAACGTCACCGTTGACCAAATTCGGCGCCAGTTCGAGATGGAGTACCGTGTTGAGATCACCCCGGCAAATATCCGTGCCGCAGAGCCGTTTGCGCCGCCGACGCCGCAGGAGCTGAAGGAGGAGCGGGAGTATCTTCAACAGCGCTTGGATAGCGTCGGCGCGAGCCTCGCGTTTAGCTTCATTTTTATACTTCCATCGCTCAAACACCCGTAATCAAATCTTGGAGGAGACGTTGAGTTCTCCGCGTTTTTGGAAACAGCGGTTACGGGAACGCCGCAGATGTTGATCGATATTTTACACAGATTTGTTCGCACCACAGCATTTATTCTCGGTCTATACTTGATCATCTATGTTATTTGTCCCAGCCATGACTATGGTCTGGTGCCTGGCCGGTATTAAACACAAATACCACTCGTGGCCTTTGATGGGGAGTATAGTCGTGGCCAACCTGGGTCCTACAACCACGGTCTATCAGCAAAGGAATATATGGTATCGCGGGTGAATGGGCTTACTGGCACGAGAACACAAGTTGAGGACCACGGCAGGAGGCTCAAACCTACTTCCGACGCATGGGCAGCGCAGAACACGGCGTTCGGGCGAGGTAGATTACCGTGCGGAGCACATGGTGCAAAGTGGGTCCAAGATGCATCGGAAAGGATCAGTGACGTTAGAGTGGCGACGGAGTGCCGTTAGAGTGCAACTCTGAAGCTCCGAACTCGCCGAGTTCGGTATGCACCCTCGAGCAAATAGCGACAGATTCGGTTTACTCGAAACGTTAGGACGTAAACAGTTCTTATGATCCATACGTGTTGGCACCCAATTTCGACTTAACCCCGTACTAGTAGTAAGTATCATCCCTCTCTCGCCATACATGATGTAGTACGGACTAATTTATTTCTCAAGATCATGATTGAACGGGAACCCCGTCAAATTCTACCTGGCTACCTACCGATCACCCCGAGCCTCGCGCCATGACCCACATTTTGAAG
This sequence comes from Mycena leptocephala, assembly GCA_029378395.1. Classification (NCBI taxonomy): domain Eukaryota; kingdom Fungi; phylum Basidiomycota; class Agaricomycetes; order Agaricales; family Mycenaceae; genus Mycena; species Mycena leptocephala. The sequence goes on from JARJLF010003460.1 coordinate 14,171, forward strand.
GTGCTCCCATCGACACCAGTGTAGGTTTCACAGCAATCATCTTTTCCACCCTTTCCCTTCGGCATCATCTCGAACCCAAATTTTGAAAAGATTTCAAGCTAGTCAAAATTGACAGAAACATGGAGACAAAGCGGCCGACGCAGCACCTTACATGGAGGTCTGTATCAACTTCGGCGCAAACGTTACTCCGGTACGACGTGCTTTCTCGACGATAGCATTCGCAAGTAGAGTTGCTGCACCCTGTTGTTGATACTCTGGATCAACGCCCAACGTCTGTAGGTGCCAGGAGTTGTGCTTGACACCGGTTCCCGATGGAGAGTCCACAAAGGTACCGTGTTTTGGAAGGAACTGGATTTCATGTGATGGCCGCCTTAAAAGAATTGGACGGGATAACATACCACTTCACCCCACCATTTCTGAAGGTTTGCATTGAAGGTGGCCATAAGAGGTCCGAGAGCGTGTTGCTGCTGCTCCGGGCTGAGGCGTCTTAGGGCATGGAGATGGGAGAAATGGAAAAGGACCTACGTATCGTACAAGGTATTTCCGGGGCCAAACCAGACGCATCCAATAATCTTCTTGACCGCATCCTTGGTCTCAGTAACGACCGCAGCACCCAACCGGCCGGCGACGACCATGGAAATCCATAACACCGTAACATGGCCAGTATCCGTCATTGGGGTGTGAGGGTCGTGGCCGGCAACAACGGCGGTGAAGTGGTCTAGTAAAACATGAGTACCACCGTTGAAATGGACGTAATTTATTGGAAGTACTTCAATTCGAAGTTCGAAGCTAAAAGGCATATTATCAACGACTGGCTACCGGGCCAGTCGGGGTAGTGGGCCATTTGTATAATGGAAAGGGGTGCAATAGAGAAAGTCGAAATTTGGGACTTATAGCACGATCCGCGACCTATGGGACTCTGTACGTCAAATTTGGCGGCAAGTTACGGTGCTGATCAAAAGCAGTGCGCGCTTCTTCACGGTGATGGCAGCGTGTGAACATCATTTCTAACCTCCGAGCACCACTTTGCGCTTTCTGCTGCCCCTTTCTCCGCCAATTCTTCACCAATTCACAAGGTCTAGGGCTCGTTCTGATCGCCTGATCTTGGGGAACGACATAGGCCTATCTAATACATCAATACTTTCCCGTATCGTCTCCCGGAACCTCGCGGAAGATCTCTATCTGATCTCCAGTGGTCCACTGCGGCAACCGCTACGGTGACCCAAACCGTGTACGCCACGGGATTATAACTTTGTACTGGGTTCTGGATATCCAGTGCTCCCTCCTCTCAAATCGATGGATTTCACCGAGTTTATTTGCTCGTCGAATTCCCTCGCATGTATAGCTGAGCTTTTGTTGAGGGGTTTTTGGTCTGTGATCTGTGGATGTCGTTCTTTGCTGACCAGTGTGTGTCAATACATCTTATGTAGCTATATGTACCATCTTTTCTGGCAAAACTAGCTCTGTGCTTCGTAGAGCGCGCCATTCAATCCTAAGGGAATTACTTATGCTCCTCATATACCTCGGATTCACATCTTGGGTGTATATAATGGTGGGCTCATATACTTTTATTGATTTGGATACATTGAGGTGGCCAACATGAGTGCAAACAAGCAATTTAAGATGATGGCCCACTGCCCCGTTTTTTGCCATTTTGGGAAGGCGCCAAAAGAAAAATACGGTTGGCCAGGAAATCATCGCGTAAATCGCGAAAAAATATCAACTCACTCCTAGGATCCGTACCTTACTTCGAGTACCCACGCATTTGTATCCACCCTATTTTATTCGTGCGCAAGAGGCCAAAAGTGCCAAGGTGGCCCAGTACCCAGTCACTGATAATAGACCTTAAATTTGACAATCATATCACAAAATTCAGAATCACAATCAAATTGTAAATCATAGTCCTAATCACCCTTGTAAAGCAACAAAATGCCCGGACCACATCCCCAGATTAAACCCCAACATGGATAAATGGCACCCAATGAAAGAATGATTTCTTTCCACCAGAACCCTCACAGAGGTTCCTAATGGCCAGATGCAATGCTTCCGCTGCCTGAGTCGGATCAGGTGGTGAAGTCTTGAATAGATGTTCATAAACATCTGCAGCCACCTGTGGTGCATCATTGTCCATGATTGACCACATTGTTGCAATCACACCTCGGTACCCTGCTAACAGCATGCCAGCAGCAAGATGGACTGACTCATCTGGTAGTTTCTTGTCCCAGTGGCAGTTTGACAGGCAGAAAGGAATGCGAGATCGGCATGTGGGAGAGATAGCCTGATAATTCTTTCAAGTGTCAATCGTGAACTCCCGGTGAGGAGGAGGCACTCTCAGTTGGCGTGCATCTGTCCTGTACACCGTGACATGCAAAGTGAACCCAGCTGGATTTCATCATCCCCTCCTCCACACTTGCTACAGTTGTTTCCGTTCTACCAAGGGCACACTGCAACCTTGCCTCTGGCAC
>JARJLF010003461.1:0-16629 GCA_029378395.1 Mycena leptocephala
TCGATCATTATGCAACATGTATTTGGGCTCTATCATTCAATATATCTATTTTCTCGACCTCATCCTATCCTCCTGAATACATGTTGCGTGAACGTAAGCCACGCCCGACTCCCGTGTCTCGAAGAAATAACCCTCTGCCCGCGGAAACTTTAACACGAATCATTCTATCTCCTCGCTCTGCCGTCTAGATCATGACATTTCCAAATAACAAACCAGAGACAAGAAAATAGGGATCTCAGCCTACGCCCGTCCACGGGAAACGAGCCGAATTCATTAAATGAAATGCCGTAAAAGAAATGATTGGCGCGGAAGCTAAGCGCCCAGAAGACGCTGTCGCGAAAAGCACCGCCACTCCTTATGCAATGATCGCCATCACGAGGTGTGAACGCGTCGCGTCGCGTCTCGAATCCCAGATTCTAAGCGCCGAGCGCTTTTCCTCAAGAAAATTCACACGATACTTAAATCAAGCAGAAATTACCAAGAAAATCATTTTTATTTCGCGAAAAATTACATTTTATTTGCCCAGGCGGGGGGCCGGCACAAACGAGAACTACGACGGACAACAAGAAAAAGGCGGATTTATCGCGCTCCTGCTCGACCCAGCCACCACTGGGGAGTTCAGAGTGTACAGAACGATTAGTAAAAGACGAAAAGATGTATGGGTCCATGGGCAAATGCCTTGCCTGACGATCAGTCCACATTCATTTCCCCTCCGCGCCCGCACCTGGCCACGACGGCTCCCTCGCCTCTGCGTCCACTTCACCCAATGGAAGGTGACTGACGCGCTCTCCTCGCTCGTCTCGCTGGAATTTCCGCCCAAGACAGGACCTGGCTTCCCGAAAATGGAAGAGGTCAGGTCGGGCGTCGAGTACGTGACGGTAGGGGACGCACGAGTCTGGAAGAAGCCTGGCGAGCGCGTCAAGGCGTGTTCGAGCGATGCGAAGGAACGGCCAGCGAGAACAGCCGCGCAGGGTCACTCGGAGTCAGAGAGACGCAGAATCGGAAGCGCCAAGAGACAGACGCGCGGGAAGGGCTGCCGGAGGCGTTGACGGTCCGGAAACGCTCACACTCGCAGAAGGCGGAGGCCCCTCGTTCGAAACACCTAAAAAGGAAAGAAAATGGATCATTAGTAGGGGAATAACAGGGAACGGCGACGCACCCGACTCGCTCGCGGGCGGCATCGCTACGTTCTCTTCGTCCTCCACCTTCTCGTCGACCTCCGTCGCGCTTCCCTCGTCATCGCCACCCCGCGTGAACGCGCCGCTCAACTTGTACTCGAAGTGGCTGTCGGGGCGCGCAGCAAAGGCACCCCCATAAGCTGCGTGACGCGCCTCCGTTAGGTCGGCCTCAGTACCAAGCAGGCGAAGTTGGCGGAGTACGAGGCCAAGAAGGCGCTCGGTGGTCCCGGCGGGGGCGACCTCCTCGGCGATGTCCAGCATAAGCGCTTGTTGGAGCTCGAAGTACTCAGCGTTGATCTCCGGGAGCGCGGCGTCTGCAGGGACGAAGTCATCAGCAAAGCTCTGTGGGAAGCGGGTTAGGAGGCGAACGGGCGACTCACCCGTTATAGTCCAATCGAACTCGACCGGGCAGCGAACGCAGGACGCGTTATCCGCGCAGCAGTGGGTGCACGCTCCGGTTGGCGGCTCCTCCCATAACGCAGGCGAATGCAGTCGTTCCTTCCCAGGTAACACCGCACACATCCCTAAAAAGGAAAGAAGAAAAGGGCGCTCTGTCAGCAAAAAAGAAATCTCGGGGGAGGAGGGACTCACTGTACCGCGCGTAAAGAAGGCGCGCACTGGAAGGCTTGCGAGGGTTATTTGGCGCTTCCACGTCGCCGAGAAACGAGGATGCTTTTCGTCAAACGGATACCCGTGGGTCACGATTTTGTTGCCGCTGGCAGTAGTCGGCCAGGCGTAAACAAAGAGATCGTGGCGAGCCGTAGCTGTAATATAAAGACTAAGTGGCCTGGCCCCAGCCAGGGGACTAAATTGCCTTTCTGCCTGGTCATAGCCAGGGCCCTGTATAGCCTAGAAATTCCTCCCCTACAGGGCTTTTTGGCCGGCTTTCCCGGCCCTTTCCTTGCTCTTTTTTAGGACATCCCGGCAGTTATTTTTGTTTCTGATATCATCATTATTCCTTTGGACCATCAAATATTGTTTCTTCGTTTCATTTTCCCATCAAATACCGATCCGCGCTTATCAATCAATATCTCTTCGTCACCGGCATCATCCTCACTTCCCGGCCTTCCCCCTCGCATTTTCCGCATTCCTCCTGCGCGCGCTGGCTGCTCCCGCTCCCTCCTCTTTTCCAATCCTCATAACCTGCACCATTTTGTCTGATCTCGTAGTCCTTTTTTGTTCTTCTTCCTTGCTCATTTTTCTTGTTTAATCTTCCCTCCTTGTGTTAGGCTTTACGATGCCGCGCTTTCTTTCTGTCAATTTCTTGCCTTTCCGACTTAGGTGCTCGCGGCAGGTCAACCATCTCATGTGTCACGTGACCAAACTTGTCTCCACCACCGCCGTTATTATTTTTCTTTCTCTTTCGTTAGGTTTTGTGTACATAAATCAAATGCCCAACACAGCTTTTCAACTAATACTACCATACGTAGAGAGTATGACAACAAAACAACCAAGGCAACGTCAGAAAACAGAGACAAAAGTACAGGTACAGTTCGACAGAGTTCACTTGTCCAAAATAAAGTATTTTATATGAGAAATTCCATGCGCAAGAGGGTTTCATAATGTCCCTCCCTGTTCGGCTGTAAGGAGGCCCCTCAGAATCCACTTCACGTCCTGCACAGCATCGGCCCATGATTCGCGATCCTCCTGCCCTCCACTCCCCGCCACCCTTTTCCCCACCAATACAAGCTAGCGACAAAGTTCAGCGCGCCGTTCGGGCCTGGATGCCGCAGCTCCCCCCAATTCCTCGTTGTCGGTTCAGGATATGCGTCGCGAAGGAATCGCCCTGGTCTGCCTCTGTCTTCGGTGCGCCATCTCGGCTGCACGTTCGCCCACCAACGCCACCACTGTTCGTCATAGACGGCGAGGGATATGATGGCAGGCCCAACGCCGTTCCTCATGCCCGGATTACGCCCTGCAGCTCCCCGCCCTCCTTCACCCATGCATTCAGCTGATGCAGGCGTCCTGAAGCCTTTGCGTTCCAGCTCGCCTTCGAACCGCTCGGCATCTTCACCCAGTTGTACGCAGACTCTAACTCCCCCAGCAGTGCGAGGAGCGCGTTGAAGTTGCCTCCAAGGTTCTCAGCCGACACCTCAGGGTACACCTCCACGAACCATGACCCAGCTCCCACAGGGCATGATGGGATTGCGTCGGCTGGCATTTCCGCAGCTTCCGAGCGATGGTGGGGATTCCCCCCCAGAGCCAGATTCGATAGACAACTCGCTCCCGCTTCCTCCCTCGGAGCCTGACCCACTCCCGCTGCGAGCAAAAATAGATGACTCGCTCCCGCTTCCTTCCTCGGAGCCTGACCCACTCCCACTGCGAGCAAAAATAAGCCTCCCTCCCAGGAATGCCGCCACAGTTGCAGAAAGCGGCGGGGGACCTGTGGGGGGTAGGGAGAGGGCTGGCGGCACAGTCGGTGGGAGCACACGATCAGGGGTCTGCGGTGGTGGAAGTGGCGGCGTGGCTGTGGAAGACAAGGTAGATGCTGTTGATATGGACGGCGGTGGGGGAGGCAGCGGCACAGGGTCGATGACCTGGGGGTGCTATCGAGATCCCAGGCGGCGGTGGGAGTGGTGCCGATGCGAAGCCTGCTGGTGGCGGCGTTGTCTCGGGCGATCTCGGCAGTGGTGTTACAGGCGTTAATTGCCAGGGTGGTGCATCGTGCATGTCGACGTCTTCGCTCTCTGGATCCAACATCAAGGCATCGTCTTCTAACAATAATTAGCCAACGTTTCATAAGAACCTGCGAATTCTGAACAGATTTACCTCTCGTTTCTGCCTCACTCCCCAAGTCCACTCCACTGCTCAGTCGGCCAGAGCGGCGCACAGGCTCTGACGCTGGCTGTCTTCTCCTTGGGCCTGGCTTCGGCCGCGCTTTGGGCGCTTGCTTCTGTTTCTCCGCCGCCCACATCGGGATGCTCGGTTGCGTACCGCCTGTCGATATCGACAAGCAGCACCTTGTTTCTTGCGATGTTAGCATTTCGCGTCTGCTCGAATGTGAGCACGGGCTCCTCTACGTCTTCTTCGTCGCTGTCGGGGGCAGTGGAGGGGGAGGAGGAGGCAAAGGGGGAGGGGGAGGGGGAGCAGAGGTGGAGGCGGAGGCGGAGGCGAGGTAGAGGCGACACGTTTCTTCCTTCGCCTTCGCCTGACCCTCACTATCCACCTCCTTCCCGTCGCGCTTCCTCTTCTTCACTGCCGCCACGCCCTCCTTCCCTTTCCCTTGTCTTTCTCTTTCTCCTTCTCCCTTCTCCTTCTCCTTCTCCTTCTCCTTCTCCTTCTCCTTCTCCCTCTCCTTCTCCTTCTCCTTCTTCCCTCCTTCTCCTTCTCCTTCTCCTTCTCCTTCTCCTTCTCCTTCTCCTTCTCCTTCTCCTTCTCCTTCTCCTTCTCCTTCTCCTTCTCCTTCTCCTCCCTTCTCCTTCTCCTTCTCCTTCTCCTTCTCCTTCTCCTTCTCCTTCTCCTTCCCTTCTCTCCCTTCCCCTTCCCTTCCCTTCCCCTTCCCTTCTCCTTCTCCTCTCTCTCTTCTCCTTCTCCTTCTCCTTCTCTTCTCCTTCTCCTTCTCCTTCTCCTTCCCCTGCCCTTCCCCTTTTCCTTTCCTCCTCCGCCTTTTCCTTTTCGCCTTCGTCTTGGCCGACACCCTCTTCTTTGAAGACTTCTTTACGCCCGATACATCGTCGCCTTTTCCTTTCTCGCCTTCGTCTTGGCCGACACCCTCTTCTTTGAAGACTTCTTTACGCCCGATACATCGTCCTCCATAGCGGTATCCACGTCGAGTCCAACGAGTCCTCGCTGTCGCTGTCCACCGAGCCGTCTGAGTCATCCGAGGCAGCCCCTCCAGCTCTTCGTCGGAATGGTGTACTTCGCGCTGGACAGGCGCTCGTGGCATCAGAGCCAGGAAGCGCAGCTTCCGCGCATCGCCGGGGCTAAGAACAAATGGTGATTAGAATTAATTCGTCCTGACGCAGCTCTTGCTCACTATATGCGGTATGAAGGTATTCCTTCATGAAATCCAAGACATCCCGCGAGAATCGGGCCCGAGACCAATGCGCAAAATGACATGGTGCGGGTCCATGATTACGGCCGTGTGAAATCCTATCAGTGTACTGTCAGAATGGTATCGTTGGTAAATAGTAAAGCAATGCATACGTTACGGTTCTGATTTCGCCACCAAACTGTGGAATCGGGCCCCCAAAGATCGCCACAGCATGCAGTCCAGTGTATTCGGAAACGCCGCGGAGAATGGCCAACATAAAGGACCCTAACCGATCAATACAGCTACAGCGCACACAAAAAAAAAACAAAGATTAAATCAATGTTTAGTGTAAAACCAAAAAAACTTGCCGTTGGCGGTCCTCTGGTGCCTTTGAAGGCGGAGACTTCATTGCTTTTGTGTAAGTTTCCCGCGCTTCTTGTGCCTCCTCCCTCGCGCGCTGACGCAAACCTTCCTGGTGTTCAAGTGACAACTCGGCGAACATCTCGCGGGCCACCAGGGCACGGAAAGGCGCGTTAGGACCCCCCTTTCGCAAAGTCGAGCCATCTTCCTCCACGCAAGAAGACTCCCATCGCGCTTGCACAGCCGGCGCGATCTCTTGTTCATAAGACTTGTGCATATACTGCTGAAAAGCTTGGCGCACTTTAGGGGGGGAGTTGATGCCGGCCAGTTTCGCCAAAAGAATAGCCCAAGGATCGTTAGTGCGGTCCATCCTTGAGGGTTTCTGGAGGCGGCGAGCTCGATACTTGAGCCAGTGGCCAATGCACTGCGTAAAAGAAATTGAGTCACGCATTGTTTCACATGACTGGCGTGAAGCGCTTACTGCATTCATAGTCTCAATGCGAAGTCTCTTCGCCGTCGTTTCCTCTTCGTCGAGGTCCTCGATCTCGGGTACGGCGAACGGGTTGTAGTCTGCCAACGGCAAATCCGGCTCCTCCTTGTCCGTCAGGCGCCATGGAATACGGGTGAAATTCGTTGCACACGTTTTGCAGGTAATCGCGTTCTGCTCGCCAGCCTCGTTCTAACGCGTCTGTATATGCGGGAATGTGCGGTTTCAAGATACTTTCGCGCACGCCTTCAGCCCACATCTTCAAATTCCGGCGGTCCTTTTTTGATATACGTTTCCAGGTGCGTTTTCTTTTCCGAGGCACAACACTCTTAGGTTTCGCCATGCTGTAAATGCACAACGCTCTTCATAAAGGAACGCGCACATGCCAAGTCGCCTCAGCCTCCTATACGATGATCGCAGCCGTCACATATACTCACCGATGTCGATATAGTGGCAAGGGATTTTATCTGTTCTGGCGGGCAAGCGAAGTCGCGTGGAGGAGGTCAAGATGCGAAACCAACTTGGAATCAACAGTACTTTTACGTCCCTTGCATGATCTCGTTCTACGTCCAAATGCGTCAAGGCCAGATCGGTCCAATGGATCTCGTATTTCGCATAAAACACACCGACCCTTCAGCAATCCGTCTCAAATTCTCACTCTACCATGACCCAGCAGTCTCGCTCCCAACCCCCCCAGCAGTCCATCGCCGCCTCCTTCATGTCTGCGTTCCAGCAGCCTCTCAGTAAGTTTCTCCCTTTTGTTCACCTTCTGCCGCTGACTGAACCCTTCTCTTTCGCAGTAGGGGCGTGTTTTGTTGTCTTCCCCCTCCCGTTCATGGGAGCTGGCTTGTCCTTCACTCCCCCTTCTGTTCAAGCGGCTCCCGCCCCTGCCGGCTCCGCCCCCAGCGCTGCCCACGCTCCCGCAGCAGCGTCGACCACCACCACCGCGGCGCCGCCTCCTGCGACTCGTGCGCCTGCTGGAGCTGGGTTGCCTGCACCGCTCCTCGCAATGCTTCGTGACACTGAGGGTCCGTTCCTCGCCAACGAGGTCTTCAGTACCACCCCTCCCGAACCTTTGGCCCCCATTGAAGAAGAGGTCCCGGCTCCCGAGTGGTATGCGATTACATGGGGACATTTCGTCGGGTCGTTGATCAATTGTATGACATCTACCGTCTTTTTACCTGGCTAACACATTATTCTCAGTGCACTCTCCGCGGTCGCGATCAGTGGTGTCGCCCACGGTGCGCGCAAAGCCTATACTACCCAGGCTTTAGCCCTCGATGCCTTCAACAAGGCGCTCACCTGGGGTGGAGTCCAGGTTGCCTGATGGTGAGCTTCTCTTTTTTTCCCGTCTCTCTCACTCAGATTATTGACTTTGTTGCAGAATCGCTGGTGGCATCGCCCGCAAAAAAAAAATATTACATCTTCTGATATACTAGCACCTGCTCTCGTCTTTGTTCAATCAAATTAACCCTGTTGCTTCGCATTTAAATCCTGCCTGACTCCTGAGTCCCAGACCCCGCCCCCACCCCAAATAAAAATAAAAATAGAAATAAAAAGGCAAAGAGAAATCCGACCCCCCAGCCGCATTTCCGGCATTTCCCTGCAATTAGAATCCGTGGAATCAGTTGCTAACCAATCTCGTAGGACAACGATCCCCGCCGAGATCAACCAGGGTCCAGGGAAGGCGTGGCCCAGGGTCGATCGTCCTAGCCAGCAGGGGCGATCGTCGTAGCCACTGGGGTCGCTCCTGCTGTTCCACATACAACTCGAATAGTAAAACACACTCGTCTTCGAGCTCAAGGCGCCGATTATTTACGCACCGTTTTGCACTCGGTCCTGTTCCAGCAAAACCCGCAATACAGACAACCCAGTAAGACCTACCAGCCAATAGGATCAGTTGTCGCCAATCACTTTCATTTTAGTATTTCGATTTCTGGTTGTCGGATCCGGATCTGCCACGAACTCCGCCCAGCACAGCCTATTCCCAGACAATTTAGCCGGGTTTTCCTATCCTCAGGCGCGTTAATCTTGCCCTGTTTGTTACCACCCCAACTTTGTGCAGTATGGCTCCCCACGACCTCACTCCTGCAGAAATTGCTCAATTGCTGGCACCCGTCAACCATCCTTCTCCTCTTTCTGCGGATGAGTTGGAGCAACTCGTTGGTCACCTCAACGACGAGCAGATGGAGGAGTCGTGGATCTTATGGGACTCGGCACGCTCGCTCGCCAGCTCCCTCCGGTTCTACTCAAGGTTATGCGCGCTGCTCAGCGCATCACTCGCGACTCCCCCCCCGAATATGACGACGAGATAGACACCATCATCCGGAATCTCATCTCGTAGAGATTTCCGCGTCTAAACAATTAACTGTCTCTTGTTATATTTATATTCTACAGATTCGCCGCCTTCTTCGCCGGCTCCCCCCCGTACCCCCGTCAAGGCGCAGGCCACCCCCAAGGCGCACACCACCCCAAGGCCCACGCCACCCCGTCCACGCTGATTGAAATTTCCGGTACGTCGAAACAATTAATTGTCTCTTTTTATATTTATATTTTACAGATTCACCGCCTTCGTTGCCCGAGTTCTTCCATACCCCGTCAAGGCGGCGCCACCCTGTCCACGCCGACCACGCCCACCTCTCCTCTTCCTGTGCGCAGGCTATACCGTCAACTCTCCCATCAAAATTGGGCGGGTCGTCACTTGGTTTGAGGTGGGCGCTCTTACCCAAGGCGTCGCCGGCGCCTCCGCGACTAAGGTGCATACGGGGAAGTCTCGTCCCTCCACCAAGCATGGAGCCTACGTTGTGTTTTACGGCCGTGAAGTGGCAGTTTTCCAGCGCTGGCCCGACGCGCAGCAGTATCACTGGCGCTGGACTCGCAATCCATGCGGGGTACCCAGCATGGAAGCTGGGCTTGCCGCCCTCGATTACGCCCGTAGTATGGGCTGGACTGCGGACTCGACATCGGCTCATGGTGCTACTCATCCCGCCTTCCATCGAACCCAATCCCTTAAACGCAAGCAGCAAGAGCAATATGTGGTATGTCGTTTGCCGCGGCGTCGTGCCAGGCGTCTACAGGTCTTTCCTTGAGTGTAGCCTCAACACCTCCGGGGTGAAGGGGAATATGTGCGGCCGCTTCACAACCCTCAAGGACGCGGAGAGTGCCTTTGATGAAGCCCTGAAGTCCGGGTGGGTGCGCTCGATCCCGCGCATGTAGTCCCTTGTCATATAGTGCTCCCTCGTTGAATTACGTTTTATGCGCGCCCGTCGAATACCAATTCATGTTTTTTTTGTTTCCCAATATCGTCTGGCCAGCATGCGTGCAAAGACACAGAGAAAACAAGTAAATAAAATTCAAAGTGATATAAGGTCACGCATGTCACACTCGTCACCACCAACGTCGACGACGTCCTACTGCTCATTGAATATTCTGTGCATCTAGAGAAACTTGCCATACCCTATTTTGTGCCTTCTCCTCCGCCTTTCTGAAAAAAATATGGCTCTGCCATTTTTCTGTGGCTCGGAATGCCAACATGATGACGAACTCCGAAACCTGCAACAAGTTTCTGTCTGTATTCCATAGAAAGGATGCAAGCGCAAGTTCGACTAACTAGTTCGACCATTTTTACCTGGTGCGTCCTCGGATTGAGAACCTTTAACGATTCCAAAGAGTACCCTGAGGTCTAATCTACATAACTTGTATTTTTTCTGCCCAGTCTTCCACCGCAATACCCCAGTCGGCTTCGTTCAGCAGTGACGAACTCCATTGGCGACGAAGTCCTGGGATGACGAACTCCGACTGTTTTTCTTTCTTTTTTTTTGGCTGGTCCCATCCCTTGGATCGCTGTTGTTTCTCGCTTAGAAGGGAAGGTTGGAAATTCAGTTTTGCATTATACGGCGGAACTACAGCATTCTATCTCACACACCACCGCTCACATTGTCGGCTAATGAAACACTGCCACCGCTAGGCCCTTCCCTTCCTTTTCGTGCACCATGCCCAAAAAAGCCAAGCCCACAGGCGATGAAGTTCTCGACCGCCGGGCTCAAGCTGCCTGGAATTACCGTCAGCGCAATCGGGAGGCCATTAATGCAAAGGCGAAGCTGCGAATGCGCCAGTGAGGAGCTTTCCCCCGTCCACTTGTTCTTTGCTGACCCCAGTTTCAGGCGTCGAGAGACGTTGCTCACAGCCCCCAGTGCCGTTCAACTGGAGCATTCAATCAGAGCCGCTCAATACCGGCGCAATTATCTAGAGTGCGTCCTGTTATTTTTTGAGGGGAAAGAAACCTGACCTCATCGCTTCCCAGGCGCACCAAGAAACCAGTGAAGCCACTTGCCAAAGTACCTAGCAAGAAAAGCCAGCCGACTACAGTGACGCGAGTCGCCCCTGCTGCAAACCAACAGAATCAGAAACAGAGTGCTGTGACGCCTTCGCGCGCAAGCAAGCCTGTCGCGAAGCCAGCGCCCAAGCCCAAGCTGCCGCGCCAGGGAATTCTCCCTACGCCTTCTGTTCACCCACGCCCACGCATACCAGGGTCCCCGAGCCCGCGATCGCTTGGTGACATTGCCGATGGTGACGACGATGCCGAGTCTGAAATGGATAGTGACGACGATGGATGGGACGCAGACAGCGAACGCGACGGCCTGGGACCCCTGCTCAACCACACTGGGCATCCAGACTATGTGCCTCAGCCCGGACAGCAGCCCTACTTCAAAGCGGGTCGACGATACTGGTTTTGAGAGCTTAGTTATTTCGGTACCGTCAATAAATTGGTTTGGACGCCAGTAAGATTGCAATAGACTAAGACAGGAACACAAGATACGGCTATGGTGGGGGTCGCAAAGCTAAGCTATTTTTTGGAGGTATAAGTTTCCATAGAGAGAAATGAGGCGTAGAGAAATGAAAGAGGATTGAAGCAGGATGTAGAGTTATTCGTCACCAGGGCCCTCGGCGGCATTAGGATTGGTCCCGGTGAAGGGCAGGATGAAGCCATACTCGGGGAGCTTGCCTTCGATGGGGAATCCGTCTAGGACGGTGTCGTGAGCGTGACGGCGGCGCTCCTCGCGTGCATTGTGTTCCTCCTTTGTTGCATGCGCACCGAACTCCTCATCCGTACGTTGGCCATTGGCAAACCAACGGGTGATGCCTGTCCCGGCCCATTGCAAGAGCGAGTATCGATGTTCTCCCGCTCGCACCTTGACGAAGGAGTAGCGAATGATGCCAGTGGGAATCAAAATGGAGGCTCTGGGAGGAAAAGTGACAACGAGCCCGAGGTCCCAAAAAATGACATGGCCACCATGGAAGTACGCGTACTTGCCCAAAGCCGTGAGGATGCTCCAAGCGGCGGCGTCGTGATGATCTGGCGCGCCAGTGCTTGTGGTGCGGCAATGAGGACCACCGAATTCGAAGGTAGCAGCTGAAAACACGCTAGAGTCGCAGGGGTACAGCGCCGTTGGGTGGTGCACGAGGAACTCCGTCTTCTGCGCTTGGAGAGCAAGAAAGGCGAATGTGCAATAGACTTCAAGGAGGCCTAGAACGACATGATTCAACAGTTCACAACAAATTGGCAGCGCCACCACTTACGATTTCCATAGCCGACTAAGCGCTTCATCGCCAAAGTCGAAAATAATTGGAAGAACACCAGCATATTCAAGAGCCCACCATAAGGTGGGACTGGCGCCTACAGACAATGCTCATCAGACGCTCCTCTAGTCGAAACCAACTGTAGGACTCACGGAAGGCTCATTGAAACTCGCTCCGACGCCGCCAGACAGAACGGGTGGAATATTCGCTGCCTTGTCTTCAGCCGACTGGCGGACGCTGTGGAGGGCAATATCGCAATCTACTGTGGTCGGCTCGGTCACCTCGCGATGCCAGGAGGGGTTGTGGGGTCGGCCGCCTAAGAACAAGACCAGACTCTTCTCGCTCGCATATACCGCGCGAGATACACTAGGTAAATAAGACCTGAGTTCACGAGGGAGTTAATGATAATATTCGACTTACCCAGCGCCCCATGGAATCAACCTCAAATTAAATCGCGACCGGCTGCCCACTACCTTGTCAAGGTCGTATTCTCGATCTTCTATCAAGGCCGGGTCGATGGCCGCTCCTTCAGCAACCATGATTGAAGTGCGCGAAGATTGCCCCCCACCCATCGCGGCGACAGTGCACTGACACAGAAAATTTGCCTGGATTTTGCGATAGCGCTCTTCGCGTTCTGCTGCAAGTTTGGCATGGTGGCATGCTTTGAGAGCGGAGGACATCAAGGTGATGACTTTACGACTGCCGCTTTTGGTATCGGAAGCAGCTCCAGCCATCTCCGTCTGACGGCCTGCCTGCGCGGAGTCTATCGGATCCCCCTGCTCGTCGGGCAGTGGATCGCCGGGAAAAGGTTGGTCGGGATTGCAGAGCTCCAGTTCATTGTAGAGGCGATCATGGAAGTCAAACTCGATGTGGGGCTCCAAGCCGCCGTCACAATGATCAAAACCCGGTAGGACATAGTCGGGGACAGACTTCGAAAACGTGGGCAGAGGAAGAGAAAGACGATGAACAAAACCCGGGGTGCTCAAATTGATATGGCGACGCGCCATTTTTGGGGGCTCTGGGAGGGGAGGAAGGGGATGAGCAAGGTAAGGACCCGCGGTTTGTCTGAGTATTTGTAACGCCGGGGCTAGGGCTAATCTTCACCGTACGGCTGCAACACTTCGCATAGCGACCCGTCTGGCTACATGCTTTCGCTTAGCGCTGTGGCCGCAACCCTTCGCTTGGCCGCCAGGGCGATGACGAACGGAGATATCTCATGTTCGTTTTGGGATGGTGGAGATCTGTCGGTGGCGATGGAAGGCGAATCGTACATCAAAGCCAATCACTGAACAAACAAGACGGGGTATAAAACAGGTCTCTCCCTACGACTATTCCTGAAATCGTACCACCATGTCCGCCCAACTGGAGGATCCAAGGCCCTCAAGTAAGCTCCTGTTCCCTTTCCTTCCTTCATTGATCGATGAATAACCAATCGCGGTACAGCGCCGTCTTCCACCGTTTTGTCGTATGAAGTGAACACGACTGCTATTGTCACTGGACTCCCGCCGTGAGTAGACGTGTTGAAAGCACTGTTCTTGGACTGACTTTGGGTCATCACAGTTATGAGCAAGATCAAATGCTTCGGGCATACCGCAAGACGTTCCACGAGGAGGCAGCCCAGGCTACGTGCCAAGTCGCCCACAACTCCTACGATCTGTCATGCCAGTTTTACAAAAACCTGCACGCTATTCAGGCTGATTTCGACACGTATGTTCCACGCTCGAAATATTTAACTCGGGCGGTCACTGATGCACCTTTTCTATTCCCAGTCCTGAAGATAGCATCTTTGAGTCCAACGACGAGGATATGCCTCCTCTTCTGCCAGCCACGCCCTCCACCGGCGAGAACTCCCCAGCCGCTGACAGCTTTGCGAACGCGGAGGTTGCCAGCGCCGTGCCGCCCAGCCTTCCCGAGGACTTCAACCCCCCTTGGGCCGCCGCTCGCAATCAGTACTGGGCCAGGTAACTTTTCCCCCGTTCTCTCATTTTGCGTTATTCTGATGATAGTCGCAACACCCGTTTTTTAGTCTTGGTCTTGGGCTCTCCAGTATAAGCTCTCCCGTCCCAGTCGCGACCCCCACCGTCGGTAACATGCCGCAAGCCGAGGGATTCGTCCCTGCGTCGCAGATTTGGGGCGCCGGACGTGGCTGGAACACCGAGGCAAGCGTTGAGCAAGCCTCGACTGCGCCCGAGCCCGCACTTACGCCCGGCGTTGTCTTGACCAATCCCAACGTCGGGTACACCGACGGCGAGAGAATTGAGCGTACCTGGGCCAATTTCAAGTAAGTGGCGGGTCAGTTTTAGGTTATTTGACTGACGCTGGAGAAGGACTGCACCTGAGAGCCGCGAGATGGGTCCTGGATCGCGTCGTTCGGCCTTGGAGGGCAATGGCGGCACTGCCGACATCCATATCTTCCGCGTGCGTTTGTCCTCTCCCTTTCTTCTAGATTTTTCTGATTTTTTTCTTTTTTCCGTAGATCCTCTCTTTGCACGGCGGGGTCCGCGATATCGAGTGCGACTGCATGGACGGACAGCATGCGGCTTTCAGCCGGCGTACTGCGTATGCATTCCGCGACAACGACGGGAATGTGGTGGTTAAGAAATCCCAGACGCTGCTTCTCCCAATGAATTGAATTGCAGTCGATATGTTTTGTTTTGTTACCTTTAATTACCGCGACGTATCTTGATTCTTTGTCGCGTGGAAATGAATGTTTCTTGTCAACTTGAAGTTAAGATAGGCGCTAAGATAGACGCTTGTGTGGATTTGTTGTGCGACAAAAGGATCACGTGTCTAAATCTCTGTTGAACGCTCCGAAGCCCAACGCGCCAGGGGACGGGTACGCCCAGCCCGCGTGCGGGCGCGTAGGCTGTGGTTGTTGTGTCACTCATAAGCTTGCTTGCTCCTTCCTCCTGCTTGCTTCTTCCCTTCATGACCTCTTTTAACTTTTCCTCCTACCGAGCACCAAATGCCTCCCAACGCATTGATTCATCTATTGACTACGAGAACAGACCGGGGGAGACCACTCACGACATGGGTTACTATGTATCCAGCGACGGGCGGCGTGCCACGCGGCGGGGGATCAACATTGGATTAAAGAAGCGCAAGATCAGCCCGTCTGACCTCGTCAACGCCTACGGCGAGTGGCTGCCTTTACCTGGCGATGCGGACGACATCCGTGCTGGGGCCGAGGGGCCAGCTCCCAACGATTCAGATGACGAAGCTGAGGATGGCTCTGGCAGCGGGGAAAAGAGGAAGAGATATGAAAGTTCGGTAAGTCTCAATGCCTTTCATATGTGGCTCTCTATTTAAGTTAAACAACGATTTAGGATGATAGTATGAAGTTATGGCGCCCATTGATTCAGCGCTTCCTCGATGAACTTGTGAGACGCGAGGGTCTCGAAGACGACGGCAACTGCGCCTGCTGCCAAACGGCCTTGCCGCGTACTATGCGCCGATTTCGCTGCCAGCACTGCGGGGAATTTTCTCAGTGCATGAGCTGTGTATTATCATCCCATGCGTTAACGCCTTTGCATCGATTACAGGTGCTTTCTCTCTGATATTGACCGATCTCGTGTACTGACGTTAACGCAGGAATGGAATGGGCAGTTCTGGACTGTCGTGACGCTGGAAAGCCTGGGCAGCGTGTACCAATTGGGCCACGGCGGGCATCCGTGTCCTCACCCGGCACCGACGGTGCGCACAATGGTAGTGATGGACACAGAGTACATTCACACCGTGAAATATCGTTTTTGCGCATGCGACAAGTCGGACCGGGCGGCAAACTTGGAGCAGCTGCTGCGCAACGGATGGTACCCAGCGACGACAGTCGATCCAGCGACGTGCGCGACCTTCCCGGCGCTCGATCTGTATCGGTTGCTGAACGTTGTGGGCAATATAAATGTGCATGACTTTGTGGGGACCTTGGAACGCAAGACCAACGCGTCGCAGGTCAAGTCGGTGCCGGTAAGTGGTTCATCGATCTCGGAAAATAAAGAGGTATTGATATATGAGTACAGGATCGATATAAAGCGTTTGGGCGTATGTCTCGGCAGTATGCGTTCCTCAAACGGCTGAAACGGGCAGGTCGAGCGCATGACCCAGCCGGGGTAGGAGAGACCAAGAACGGAGAGTGCGCGGTGATGTGCTGGGCGTGCCCACATGACAAGATCAACCTCCCGGACGGTTGGCGGAACGTATCTGCAGAATTTCGGTGAGTGGAATATGGTTCGCTGGCGCATCGTTATTGAGAAGTCGCAGGTTCTTGTATATGCTTCTGGTGGCAATAGATGCGAATTTTCGTATGAAGAACAGGTTGCGCGCGAACGAGCGTGAAGACCCGCCTCTTGGTTCGGGCTGGGGATACCTAGTGGAGGATGCGCCGTATAAAGAGCATTTGAGGGGCTATGTCGCCGAGAAGGATGTAAGTGCGAGAATTTGCTTCACAGAGATTTTCTGACGAGTTGAAATGGTGTAGGTGAGCACTTGTATTGCGTTTGCTGCGCTTTTGCAAAAGGACACACGTCTGACGACTGGGTTGAGATGCTCAGGGGTCGGCGGCGTTGTCTGCGCACGGCACGAGCTGGTGCGGCCCCAAGGAATGGGAGATTTGCAGAAGGGCGAACGGTCAGTTGTATTATGTGCGATTTACACGTGAACTTAACTTTTACCAGATATTCGAACATGGACTATATATTACTGTCTGCGATACTTGGTATCACCGCCTTATATCTGGCGGTGTCGTATGACATCGCATGTCAATGGCAGGTGAACTTGTCGAAACGAATGTCGGCAATGCCAGAACATATGCGGCTGGATCTCGAGAAGACTACGGTCTTGTATGGGCTGCCTGTGTGGCACGCTGCGGCGCACGAGAAAAACTGTCAGGTACAGAACTCGCTCACTTACTTGGAGGGCGTGGGGCGAACGGATGGGGAGGGAATCGAGCGAACGTGGTCACATCTCAATCCACTAGCCTGGGCAACGAAGGAGATGAGGGAGGGCGCGACATGATGCGATAGAGGATAAGATAGACCACCTTAACTTCGAGAAGA
>JARJLF010003462.1:0-16611 GCA_029378395.1 Mycena leptocephala
TCTGTGGGCAACACGCTGTTTCTTTGCTAATTAAATATTGTCACTGGCCATTAAGCCACGAGGAGTCAACTGACGAGTACAATTTTTTTAGAATCAAGGGCTTCGACAATTTGATTCCTAGTTGACACCAGTTCGGCACGTTCGGAAACCATAGCACGGAGTTGCCTGGTGGGTTTGGCTGGGACAAAATCCATGCATCTGTAGCTGGTGCGCTCGGAGATGAGCTGCAAGAGATGGATAAACAAATGGATGACACAATGGAAGAGAATGTGGCCCACTGACCATCTGGCTGGGTGGGCGCTTTGCTGGTGAGGCAACTCCATCCTGAAAGTGGGGTATATCAACTACGGGAAACAACTTTTGTCAATCACTCACCTGTTTCATTGGTCGCGGAGAGTCTTCATCGTCCGGAGGATTTTTGGGCTGCGGTTGACATTTGAGATTCGGGGATTTTGGCTGTTCTATTCGTGTTCCAGTTGCCTAGCCCTGCTGTTCATTGAAGCTTTGTCAGGTTTAGCTCACCTTTGCCTTCTTGTCCTCATTCAAAAACCTGCACTCTCTCAGTTTGTGACGGCCAATTAGGAAGAAATACTCACCTGCATTTCCTTGTTTGTCTTCAGTGTATCGCCTCTGTTGCCCTTGACATTCTTGTCCTGGTGCTCTGTCTAGTTTTGGATGGCCAAATAAGAAGAAATACCCACCTGCGCATTGTCCTTCGATGTCTCGTGATTTATAATTTTCCCATTCCGCGCATCCTGCACTCAGTTACATTTAATTCATACTCCGACTTGACTAGGGCGGACGACGACTAGATTGAATACAAAGAGATGAATTTTTGTCTGACAACAACGAGACCTGGACCCACATTTCGGTTAATAGAGCGACATAAGGCAGGGGTGCAATCCCAGGAGGCTCTGGATCGGTATTTAGTGCACTTGTTGTCATGTTGAAGGCTGTATGACTTGTCACAGTGTCCGCATCAGGAGTCAAGCGGGTGGGTAAAGGTCAACGCGACTCGACACGATGAATGCACGATTACGGTCCACCCGCGGTGATTGCCACACCACATCGCCACCAAATCGGATGCCAGAGCCGATGAGAGGCAAATGGGAGGTGCCAAGTAGTTGCACACTAATATGGAGTGCTTTTAAAAACAGTGCCTCAAAAGCACTAATTTAAAGTGAGCAAAAAAGCACTAATTCCCAAAGCACTAAATATTAGTGCGGGAATCAAGAAATCAGTGCCTAGGTACTGTAATGCAGTGCTTTTACTTTCTACAGTGGGTTATAATACCAACTTGATTCAACTTGCATTATTTGGCCATTGTGATGGCCGCTTTCCTGAGCCGTCTTACACTAAAAATACTTCCTGGTTCACCAAGAAAGAATTTACATGCAATCCACATATACCAGACCTTCCGGATGTCAAGGGGAAATGTTCAACACCTTGGGAAATTTTCCGTGAGCTCCTATCACGACGCGAAATTACCCCACTTTTGGCAAAACTAGCATATGATGTCCTCAAGATTTATGCAAGTACGTTAGCTGCATCAGGATTCGAATGGCACCATTTGCCAACCACATTTCTAGTTACACACACCAACTACTTGTAACCTGTTAGCGTACGTACGCTGTACCCTCCAAAAAAAAATCCATTTCATGGTAGTCCTCACCGCTAACTACGCCGTTCCACAAAAGAAACATAGTTGCACTCTGCGAACCACCGGCCATGCCCGGATTGTGCCACTCCAGAGTAGCAAACTAGTGGTTCATGGAGAAAGTAGTCGATGTTGATTTAGAAGCTAATAGCGCCCAGCGCGCCTGCATGATCGTACAACGTCCCCTGTTGTGCGCCAAGAACACAGAATGCAATAGAATGGTCGAACAGGGACTCAAATGCAGTCCAGGCCAGGATGTGCTGGCCAGAGAGTGTAGAGATTCAGAGTATCAATTTTGACGTCGCGGATCATGTGCCGGTTCCCCATTTCGCGCGCTGGGGTCTGGAGTAGAAGCGAAATTGTATGAGCGTTCGAATCCAAGGAATACTGGCATTATAATTGTCGCTCAGAGAGCAGTGCTCAGGACCAGATAAAGATTCTGAGGAGGCAGTCCGCTGCGAATTTGAAATGCGAATCGATTGAGCCTATGGACAAGGGGAACAGATGAGAACCGAGGCCAGGGCGGCCGTCCTGGGCACGTGGATCACAAAAGTGCCCAAAATGGGAATTTTTTCGTCCGCGCCTTATGTTCCGCAAACGGCTGTAATATGCGGTGTCATAACTATTGCAAGGCGAGACTTGTGCTCGTTTCTGCTTGCGGACCGCTTGAACCTGTGATCATGAACCCTTTGTGGGGGGTACGGGGAGCTAGATCTGGTTGTTGAGGAGGGGAACCACCTCATACAGAGATGGTGGGTCGTGCCGGGGCTACTTGAATTATAGATGATGAACCGCTTCTGCCAACCCAAAACTTACTCAACTTGAGAAACAACAAGTTATACGGTTGACGATAGAACAAATACATCAAGACTTGCTAATTTGCATCTGCAGCGTCTTCCATCTCTGCTGCGGGCACAAACTCTGGCTTTATGAGCCCACCGGTACTATCAATGATGACCCACCGTCCGCGTGTCTCGACGCGTCCCACAACTGCACTGATAGCCTGAAGGTCGGTGATGACCGGCTTCATCATCTGGCTATAACGGACGTCCCCTGGAGAATGTGTCGGAAGACACTGTCAAAAAATCGGGCCAATTGAGTATCAGAAATCAAAGTTACGGCTGTCCGAAGCGGAAACATGATAAAAGTTTATTTTTGATCCCATCAAAAATCGTAAATAACCATCCCCTGCGGATACACAGCGCGATCTCAGCGCACCTACTCCCGAGAGATTCTGACCAAAACTGAGCCCGTAGCGACTGTCCTATTCGAAATGTCCCAAAACGCGAAAAAAACCGTCCGCGCCTTATGTTCCGCAAAATGCTGTAATCCATATCGTCGTCAAGAGCGTCACCAGAATCGCCTCCCACGCCTGCAAATTGCCGCAAGGTATATAATCTTTTATTACATTTACCGCTCCGTAATGGGACAGATGGTTGCAATCTTGTTATCATCCCATGAAGCCCTTCCTCAACCTCTGAACATATCTGGATAACCAGCATATTGGTGACTGATGAGGACAAGATTAGCAGGAGGTTTTGGGTGGGCACAAGGTTTACTTGATTATTCCTGAGACTCGATTGGCCCTTAACGCCGCTCGAGGAAAGTGCCATCTTTTGGACTTCGGCCACACAATATTCAAAGATTTTGTCTGTGCACGTCATATGGCTCCATGCGCCAAAATATGACGAAAATGGCGTGCAATGGCTTTGTGTAGCCATTCGCCCGCCAATTTTGCGCACGCACCGAAAGCCATTACGTGGTTCATATGGTGTCTGCGCAAACAGGTTATTCATCGTTTTATCATCACTACTCGTCGTTTGCGACCTTGACTTTCGCTTGACATCTGCACATTGGACACCGATCCTTGACTCCTGTTTCCACCATTCATTTCATATTCTATTTTACTATAAATTCTCGCGTTGTCTGTAGTTAGTTCCTCGGTCAATCCGATAGTCCTATTTTGTTCAATTCGTAAGGCGGTTTGGGTGTGAGACCGTCGTACGAATTGAACGTTTCGTAGCTGGTCCCCTTTAGGAAATTTGATCCGCCGGCAGCGCTCGGCTAATTTCGGCTAGCTCGGCCAAGGCCAAAATCGCCTCTGTCATATCTAAAAAAATACACACAAGTTCATTACCAACCTGCTGCACAGTTGTTCCATCCCAGAGACGGATGCTTTTGTCATCGGATCCCGAGGCAATGTGGTGTCCATCTGGGGAGAAGGTAACAGACTGAACAGGATCAGTGTGGCCAACAAGAGCCTTGCCAACCTGCTGCCCAGTCTTTACATCCCAGAGGTGGATGGTTTTGTCAATGGATCCAGAGGCAATGTGGTTTCCATCTGGTGAGAAGGCAACAGACTGCACATAATGAGTGTGGCCAACAAAAGCTTTGCCAACCTGCTGCCCAGTCTTGACATCCCAGAGGCAGATGGTTCTGTCCATGGATCCAGATGCAATGTGTCTTCCATCTGGTGAGAAGGCAACAGACTGAACATAATGAGCATGGCCAACTAGAGCTTTGCCAACCTGCTGCCTAGTCTTGACATTCCAAAGCCGGATGGTTTCATCATCACATCCAGAGGCAATGTGGCTTCCATCTGGGGAGAAGGCAACAGACCGAGCATAAGCAGTGTGGCCAACAAGAGCTTTGCCAACCTCTGTCCAGTCTTTACATCCCAGTTTGATCATCAGATCCCAAGGCAATGTGACTTCCATTTGACGAGAAGGCAACAGATTGAACGGAACCCATATGGCCAATAAGAACCTTCCCAACCTGCTGCCCAGTTTTTGCATCCCAGAGGCAGATGGTTTTTTCAATGGATCCAGAGGCAATGTGGCTTCCATCTGGTGAGAAGGCAACAGACTGAACATAATTAGTGTGGCCAACAAGAGTTTCGCCAACCTGCTGCCCTGTCTTGACACCCCAAATTCGAATGTTATTCCCAGATCCTGATGCAATATGCATTGCATCTGGAGAGAAAGAAATAGGCAAGACACATGTTGTCTCATGTATGACCAAAGTCTCCGATGGTGGCCATACAGTGTCCAGAGATCCATATGCCTGAATGAGATTCTGAAACCTTGATCTGTAGTGCCTAGATATTATTGAATCTCGTGGGGCAAATACAAGCCCAGAGATATAAACTTGGGGTGCAGACATTATAGCCTTGACTTGGCCTTAACAAAATCACTTCTCAAATTAAATATAGTCAAGCAAAATTGTTTGAAGGTGATTGTCTGCTCTTCCCGCACCCATACTTGTTCTCAAAATCTCGACCCACTTGTCTGATCAGCTCCCTTTAAATCAAATTTGAATGTAGAAGATCTCGGCCAATGTGCACGTGATCCATGAGACACGTTTGGTCACAACCGAACGTGAGAGTGTCACGCGTGGCAAACACGACCAAATTCGTCCTTTCATTGCCACCACCATGGGGCGCCGCAAAAAGTCTGGAAAGAGTTCTGCCAACGCCCCTGGCCCTTCTACACCTGAAGCTACTACTCCTTCTACTGATCCCCTCGTTGCCCTCGCGGCTCAATTGCCTGCCCTCGCTCATCGCATCTGCGACGTGTCTGATGCCTCATCCAAGTCCCAGAGCGCCTCAACTTGTGACACCGTTCAGCCATCTTCGGAAGTTGCTACATCCGCTGCTGCTCCGACCCCGTTTCGCTGCTCCTCTGAGCGTGAAGAGGCGGGTGAGGATAGAGGCGTGGACCGTGCTCTTCCTGACGCTCAAGCTGGCAACCCTGGTGCCTCCTCCGAAGTTGCCACGTCCGCTGCTGCTCCGACCCCGTTTCGCTGCTCCTCCGAGCATGAAGAGGCGGGTGAGGATAGAGGCACGGATTCTGGTAGCCTGGTGCGAGGTACTGTTCGGGGACCTGCTCAACCGCCCACTCCCTCTGATACCCAAGAAGCGAGGCCGCAGCCCTCCACTCTTGAGTACAATGCCGTCTTTCCCGACGTGAGTACTGCAATTTCAGTTGCTTGTTCAGGAATCTGAGTACCATGATAGAGCGACACGTACGCTCAGGAGGTAGATCTCTCCGAGCTCATCCCACAATACCTTGCGGAATGCGAGTCCTATGTTGAGCCCAACATCTCCAGGGAGCTGTACGCTCTCCATCCCCGCCATCTATTCGGCGCTCTGCCCGGCTTGCCGCTGCCGCTACTTGACCAGCCATTACTCAGAGGGTGATGGATCTAGCCGTCCCACCGCCGACCCTCCAGCGCAAACGCAAGGCTACCTCACCGGCAGATCCTATTCTTCGTCCTCCCAAAGCGAAGCGCGTCGCTGGAGCAGGCGCCACGGGGCCTATCTGGTTCAGCAAGGATGGGAAGCTTACTGTTCCTAATGGCGATTGGCGGTATGCTCAATCTTTCTAACCTGTCATCTTACTGTGACTGACGACTGCAAAAGACTTGACAACCCTTCGCCTGTTGCCTCTACCTCCGCCCTTCCCCCCGTTGTTCCATCCCCTAGCAGTGGTATCAAGCCACGCAACCGTCGCAGTAAGACTTCTCGGGGTGGAAAGCGCACCCGCAAGAAGAAGGGCGAGATCAACAAAGAATATGTGGACCATATGCGCCAGAGGTCCATGGCACGCATGGATATCATCAGGACCGATTCCTTCTCACTACTCAGCAACGTATCCCATAGCGCGTCGGGACTTCAGGGCAAACCACCCCCTCTGATGGCAAGAAACGCGATGATCCGAGCGTTCAAGTCCCAGCCCGACGCTCGAGGTGTTATTCCCATTGTGAAGTACTTTTTTCCAGTCTTCTATCACAAACGCGTCAAGTCAGTTACCTATTCTACGAGCTTTCGTCTATACTCACCACTTATCTCAGCCCCCGTGATGAGCGCGCAACCTTCCTCATTGATAAGAACGGTCTTATGTTCTTCTTCCGCTCTTCGCGCGCCACTTGGTTGGCTGATTGTGTGGACGAGTTCGAAGATGCAGTACGTCTTATTGTAGGAAATGACAACAGGGACCCAGAGCTGCGTCGTTTTCATGCAGGGGGCCGCCGTGGGCCCCACTTACCTATTATATTCGGCCACCACCGCCAGTCAGCCAAGGTTTTTGTTCCTCTTCTACACCTACATAAATCTCCTGCTAACTTGAGATCTACAGAAACCACGCCTGACTGCATGGCACGTCGAAAACCAGGAGCGCTTTGAAAATTTTCTCGCTCTACCTATTATAAAGAGAATAATGTAAGCCCTCTTCCTCTTCTAATCATTGACTGCTATGCAGTAGTGACTCTTCTTTCAGTGCCTGGGTCTCCAACATAATGCTCCTGTTCTTTCCAGGCCTCTGCGCCAGGATGGAGGAGGAAGCATGATTGCATGGCATTCAACCCCTTTTCGGGTACTTTTGGAACCTATGCGTCAATGCATGTTTTGAAGGGCAAAGAGCCATCATGACGGATCCACACGCTGACAGCAAGAATCAGATCGGGGTTTGTCTTATGCTTATATACACCCTGAAATCCGCAAGTGAGTATTTCTCAATTGGCGTTACTCTCCACTGCTGATATTCTATAGAAAACTTCAACTCGAGGCTCCGTATCTGGCTCGTAGTGTGGGAGGCAGGCGCTGCTTTAGAACTTCCGGCGTGGGTTCTCGCCGCATACCCATCTGCCCTCTTTTTCCATTTCAACATGGATGTCCACCGTGAGTGCTGTCTTTAATGCAGGGAAAATTCATCTCGTCTCACTCACAAGCACCAGATGTCAAGTGGGTGACTGTTGATGGAAACGAGCGTCCGACGCCCGAGAACTCGCAGCCACTGGAGGCCGGCGAGGGCGATGGACGTGGCAGCATGGTGTTCTTCAACCAAGCTACCATGTGAACGCTTCCTGAAACCGGTTATCACACTGCGAAGGAGTGGCGCGCAAATGGAGGATCCGGAAAAATCGATTTCGGGAACTGCCTGCAGAAAGCCTTGGAGAAGTATGTCACATATATCCCTATGAGCAAGGACATGATCCATGCTCTGGGTGGTTAGAACTGCGCGACTTTTCCTTATGTTATATATCTTCTTGAGTGCTTTGGTATATCTGCCTCCGGAGACCGAATAATAAAACTCAATATATCACAAGCAGTGGCCGGCACGAAGCTACTAATTTTTTGAACAATCACACATGTAACGGCGCAAAACGAAAAAAAAAAAAACGCTACCGCGCGAGGTCAGTGCCCGCTGGGACTCGTCTAAACTTTTAAACAGGCTTCATTGCATCCCAAAGACCCCATCCAGCCCAAAAAACGAAGCGCCGCTGGTCTGATTCCCACGCAACAAAGATTTTGATATATTGGATCAATGGGACAGAGAGCCTCCAAACGAACTCGCCGCGCGAGGTCATTGCCCGCTGGGACTCCTCTAAACTTTTAAACAGGCTTCATTGCATCCCAAAGACCCCATCCAGCCCAAAAAACGAAGCGCCGCTGGTCTGATTCCCACGCAACAAAGATTTTGATATATTGGATCAATCGGACAGAGAGCCTCCAAACAAACTTGCCACGCGAGGTCAATGCCCGCTGGGACACCTCTAAACTTTGCAACAGGCTTCATGGCATCCCAAATAACCCTTCTGACCAAAAAAACGAAGCGCGGCTGGTCTGACTCTGATGTGATAATTTTTTTAAATATATAAGTATGTCACATATATATATCCCTCCTAGTGATTTCCAACGTCAAAGAAAGGCCAGGGGACTCCTTCGCCCCACAAGGAAGCTTGCCAGGCTCCAAAGAAAAAAAATTGCAGCACGACCACCATGGAGATGTCGACGGGCCACCCGAAGATCTTCACCTTCCACGTTGAGCCAGCTTACGGTCAGGGTGTCGTTGAGGGTGATGGCGCGGAGCTTCTCGTTCTTCGACAGCTGCGTGCAGAGAGAGGCTCTGGCAGTTATCGCGTTAGACCTTCTCTGTAAGTAGGTGCATGTCAGCTCTGGTCGTCACAACAAATTGGAATGAAAACTTACCGAAGTAGTGGGGCTGCTGGACACCTAAACAAGTTGTGTGTCGGTCATTGATAATGGAACCGTGCGAATGCAAAATGCGGGCGATCACAGCCAGCGGCAGAGGTTCACAATCGAATTTAGAAAAAGGGAGCTAAAAAGGAGCCAAAAAGGAAGGGAAAGGGGTGTCGCAAACCGGAGGGTTCACAGTAAACTTTTTTCCACTCCTTTTTTGTGGGTTTTAGCCAAAACTGCATGAAGGACCCCCTTTTTTTTCGCTTTTGTGATCCTTTTTACATACGGAGGGAATGCCAAAAAAAGTTTGGAAAAAGGAACGGAACAAGGGCTACTGTGAACGACCTTAATATTCCCCATGCGTTAGAATTGGAATCGACACCGACTCGCGGATGTACTGTTCTCCTCAGCCTCAGATCTTCTCTCCATTTTTTCGTCTTGTCAATTCTGGTTTAAATAACAATTGTAGCAAACACCACTTTCCACACCGTCCCAGTCGGTCATCTGGGATTACTTGCTTCACCATCTGTGCCCTCCGGGATTAGCCTCTTGCCGCCGAGGCTTTCAGTCTGTGAATGCCGTCAAGAGCCAATTTTCTCCGCGGATTGGAATCAGTATCTCCTCCCCTCTTAAATCTTTTTCGCGGGTGTCCCTGGTACCAGGCACTGCCTTCCGCAACGTACCAGTCGATTATCTCGGATTTGTAGTGATTTTAATATTTAGAATTGACTGTGTGCGACGACTGGCCCAAAGCGTACTGTATTTCCTTCCAAATGTCTTGTTCAAGGTCAAAGTAAACTGATCCATATCTCATCGGTCCATTGTCATCCTCCTTGTACATTGACTGTTTGCGAGGAGCGACCAGAGGTCGGCGGCAAAGGGGCACACCGTGAGACACTCAGGCTGGTCGCTTCATTACAGTGTCGGAACCGTTCCGACATACAAGTGCAGCAGTGGATTGCCCTTCGAATTTTCTGTTCCACGACCAAGTCATTGTCCTTGATTTTTGTTCCCAATGAGAGTCATGTCTAGGAGTCGTCTACGGCCATCAGCAACCCTCGCTCTTGGTGCTAGGCTCAAACCAGCCACTCGCTCAGAACCGGGAAGTTGGACGACGATCGATCAAAGGTGTTGGGCGAAGCGGCTGGAAGATAATCACCGGAGCTTAGTACGGTCGAGACTTTCCCACGGAGGTTGTTTTGACTTTGAAAAATTTCGGCCTCCCGAATATTCAAACTTGTGTAAGTAGCTCGCTATGTATACTTCATAGATATCAGATTATTAATGCTCAACACAACTGCGCTACAACTAATTTACTGCCGATCCGGACTGCCAAAAAATTATATTGGGTGTCGGCCCTCTCACCGCACTCCTAGAGTCTCAGGCAGCTAATCTAGGGAGCCTCGGAATGCAGTGCTTGACTTCCCTGATGTAGAGTGCCTGGCTCGGGAAGTGAAAGAACAGGAAAGGGCATACGGAGCTCTGGTAGCTCTCGCCGAGAAGGATATGCAAAAGAAGCTCACCTTGGTCTTTGACGGTTGCTACCAGGCAATTCAGGCAGAGACAAGAACTCGGAGAGGCAAGCCAGTCAAACGATGCCAGGTATTATTATCTCTTCCGAGAAAAACTGTATGTCCTTTGATTTCAACGTGCCTGAGCTGACTCCCAATTGTATAGGCCTACCCTGATTACTACGGACTTATCAAGGAACCAATTTCAATGTCGCACATTCGAGACTTTTCACACTCGAAGCTTATTCGGTCTACAGCAGAATATGCAGCCCTTTGGCATCACATGTTTGCCAACACTCGATCTTACAGTCGTGACGACTCCATTATTTATCAAGACGCCGAGTACCTTCAGGCACTTTTAGATACCAAGCCGCAGGGGTTATCCGTACTTCACAATGTACCCCCACCATGAATAAATTACAAAGCTCCAATTAAATCAGTTGCAACGCTAAGCAGCGCACTCGGATCTGAATACAACTCTTCATCGTTGACGTGAAGGTCATCTTCTGTGACCAGATAATCTTCATTCATCGTGTCGTCGTCCTTCTCCTCTGGCTCAGGTGCCACACCATTCTCCGTCACCTCGACCACACCAATGTTATCGGGCTTCTTCGCCTTCTGTGCTGTTTTATTTTATTTGATTGTTGGCTCCTGCATGCAGATTGCAAAGGAAACCATACGACCGCTGGCTGTGACTGGTGGACTCCGGGGATTTTTGCCTGGTGGGGGGACTCCTCCCGTACACTTGCACACTCCGCTCGTGGTCAGGTCCCACGAGGCTCTAACTGGAGGTCCTGTCATTTGCAAGTCGCCCAGTCCACAGCTAGTCAGCGTCTTGGATTGATTGCCCCCCTGGGATTTCTGTGTGTTGACATTGTGTAGTTTGATGTATGGATAATCACCCACATATTACTTCATGTTTGTCCTCAGTAAAGTCGTTCATATTGTGAGCCACGCGAGTATAATATAACCCCCCCCCCCCCCCCCCCCCCCCTCCCGCTAACGTGACATATTATGGAGAGCTACTTCCGCGAACCTAATTGTGAGGTGATAGACAGGCGCTGTAGCACTACCTACCCAGTTAGACGGTGTCGGAACCGTTCCGACACACTGGTGCAGCAACACATTGCGTTCCAGATTTTCTATATAATCTTGAGGTCACCACAGTCAACGAAAAAAAGAGGCGCTGTAGCAGTACCCGGTTACCCAGTGTCGGAACCGTTCCGACACACTGGTGCAGCGGTACATGGCCTTTCGAATTTTCTGTCTAATCTTGAGGTCACCACGGTCAATTAAACAAAAGAGGCGCTGTACCAGTACCCAGTTACCCAGTGTCGGAACCGTTCCGACACTGGTGCAATAGGGGATTGCTGTTCAAATTTTGTGTATAATCTTGAGGTCACCATGGTCAACGAAAAGACAGAGGCGCTGTAGCAGTACCCAGTCAGACGGTGTCGGAACCATTCCGACACACTGGTGCAGCAGGAGATTGCCTTTCCAATTTTCTGTATATTATTGAAGTCACCGTGGTCAACGAAAAAAAAGCTGCGCTGTAGCAGTACCCAGTTAGGCAGTGTCAGAACCGTTCTGACACACTGGTGCAGCAGGAGATTGCCTTTTGAATTTTCTGTATATTATTGAGGTCTGC
Organism: Mycena leptocephala; assembly: GCA_029378395.1. Lineage (NCBI taxonomy): Eukaryota > Fungi > Basidiomycota > Agaricomycetes > Agaricales > Mycenaceae > Mycena > Mycena leptocephala. The sequence continues at coordinate 11,796 of JARJLF010003462.1, forward strand.
ATGGTCAGAGAGAAAAAGGGGTGGTGTAGCGGTAACCAGTTACCCAGTGTTGGAACCGTTCCAACACATTGGTGTAGCAGGGATTGTGTTCCTAATTTTCTGTATAATCTGGAGGTCACCATGGTCAACGAAAAAAAAGAGGCCCTGTAGCAGTACCCAGTTAGACAGTGTCGGAACCATTCCGACACACTGGTGCAGCAGCACATTGTCATTGGAATTTTCTGTATAATCTTGAGGTCACCACGGTCAACGAAAACAAGAGGCACTGCAGCAGGACCCAGTTACTCAGTGTCGGAACTGTTCCGACACACTGGTGCAGCATGAGATTGCCTTTCTAATTTTCTGTATATTATTGGGGTCACCACGGTCAACGAAAAGAAAGAGGTGCTGTAGCAGGACCCAGTTACTCAGAGTCGGAACTGTTCCGACACACTGGTGCAACAGCACATTGCGTTCCAAATTTTATGTATATTATTGAGGTCACCACAGTCAACGAAAAAAAGGAGGCGCTGTAGCAGTACCCAGTTAGACAGTGTCGGAACCATTCCGACACACTGGTGCAGCCGCACATGGCCTTTCGAATTTTCTGTATAATCTTGAGGTCACCACGGTCAACGAAAAAAAAAAGAGGCGCTGTAGCAGTAACTAGTCAAACAGTGTCGGAACGGTTCCGACACACTGGTGCAGCAGGAGCCTCTTCTTTTTCGTTGACCATGGTGAATTCAAAAATATACAGAAAATTTGAAGGGCAATCTGCTGCTGCACCTGTGTATCGGAACGGTTCCGACACTGGCCAACTTGGTACGGGTACAGCTCCTCTTGTTTTTCATTGATCATGGTGAATTCTAACATTTACAGCAAATTTGAAAGTCAATCTGCTACTCTACCTGTGTGTCGGAACGGTTCCGACACCATCTCACTGGGCGCGGGGACAGCAGCTCTTCGTTCTTGTTGACCATGGTGATTCAAAAATATACAGAAAATTCGAAGGGCAATCCGCTGCAGCACCTGTGTGTCGGAACGGTTCCGACACTGGCCAACTTGGTACTGGTACAGCTCCTCTTCTTTTTCGTTGACCATGGTGACCTCAAAAATATACAAGGCATTCAAAAGCCAATCTGTTACTGCACCTGTGTGTCGGAGCGGTTCTGACACCATCTGACTGGGTACTGGACAGCGGCTATTCTTTTTCGTTGACCATGGTGACTGTTAGAAATAAGGATAGTCTCAGGTGCGGTATGATCCAGGTAAGTGCGATAGTATTGCGTTTGTTGGGATCCACTACAAGCACATGGAGGCTGTACAACATAGCTATGAGTTTATTATGTAGCTAAATTGTCCTGCTTACTAAACCTTCCATATACGGCTTCACAAGCTCGTATTCCACATTCCAACAGTGACAAAAAATTAACAAGGAATTCGAAAGCCAATCTGCTACTTCACCTTTGTGTGTGTCGGAACGGTTCCGACACTGTCTGACTGAGTGCTACGATGGCGGATATTCGTTTTGGGTGACCTTGAAAATAAACAGAAAATTTGAAAGCCAATCCACTGCTGCACCTGCGTGTCGGAACGGTTCCGACACTGGCAAACTTGGTACTGGGACAGCGGCTATTATTTTTTGTTGACCACGGTGAATTCAAAAATATACGGACAATTTGAAGGGTAATCCGCTGCTGTACCTGTGTGTCGGAACGGTTCCGACACCGTCTGACTGGGTTCTGGGACAGTGGCTCTTCTTCTTTGTTGACTATGGTGAATACAAAAATATACAGAAAATTCGAAGGGAAAGCCGCCGCTGCACTTGTGTCAGAACGGTTCCGACACTGGCCAACTTGGTGCTGGTACAGCACCTTTTCTTTTTCATTGACCATGGTGAATTCAAAATGTACAGAAAATTCGAAGGGCAATCCGCTGATGCATCTGTGTGTCGGAACGGTTCCGATACCGTCTCACTGGATACTGGAACAGCGCCTCTTCTGTTTCGTTGACCATGGCGATCTGAAAGATGAACAAAAAAAAATTCGAAGGGCAATCCGCTGCCGCACTGCTGTTTCAGAATGGTTCCGACACTATCTCACTGGGTACTGGGACAGCAGCTATTCTTTTTCGTTGACCATCGTGAATTAAAAAAGATACAGAAAATTCCCAGAGCAATCCACTGCTGCACTTGTATGTCGGAAGGGTAACACCGTCTCACTGGGTACTGGGACAGCGGCCCATCTTTTTCGATGACCATGGTGAATTCAAAAATAAACAGAAAATTCGAAGTCTGCTAGAGCAATCCACTGCTGCACTTGTATGTCGCAACAGTTCCGACACCGTCTCACTGGGTACTGGGACAGCGGCCCTTCTTTTTCGTTGACCATGGTGAATTCAAAAATAAACAGAAAATTTGAAGTCTGCTACAGCAATCCACTGCTGCAATTGTATGTCGCAATGATTCCGACAACGGCCAACTTGCTACTGGGACAGCAGCTCTTCTTTTTCGTTGACCATGGTAAATTAAAAAATACATTGAAAATTTGAAGTCTGCTGCACCTGTGTGTCGGAACCGTTCCGACTCTTGCCGACTTGGTGCTGGTATAGAGCCTCTTGTTTTTCGCTGACCATGGTGAAGTCAAAAATATACAGAAAATTCCAAGAGCATTCTGTTCCTGCACCTGTGTGTCGGAACGGTTCCGACAGTCTGACTGGGTGCTGAGCGACTCTTATTTTTCGTTGACTGCGGTGAATTCCAAAATATACAGATAATTTGAAAGCTAATCTGCTGCACTACTCTGTCGGAACCGTTCCGGCACTGGCTAACTTCATACTGGTACAGCGCATCTTGTTTTTCGTTGACCATGGTGAATTCTAAAATATACAGAAAATTTGAAAGCCAATCTGCTACTCCACCTGTGTGTCGGAACGGTTCCGACACCGTCTCACTGGGTTTTGGGACAGCGGCTATTCTTTTTTGTTGACCACAGTGAATTCAAAAATATACAGAAAATTCAAAGGGCAATCCGCTGCTGCTGCACCTGTGTGTCGGAACGGTTCCTACACCGTCTGACTGGGTGCTGGGACAGCGGCTCTTCTTTTTTGTTGACGATGGTGAATACAAAATATACAGAAAATTCGAAGGGCAAGCCGCCGCTGCACTTGGGTCGGAACGGTTCCAACACTGGCCAACTTGGTGCTGGTACAACGCCTTTTCTTTTTCGTTGACCATAGTGAATTCAAAATGTACAGAAAATTTGAAGGGCAATCCGCCGATGCATCTGTGTGTCGGAACAGTTCCGACACTGTCTCACTGGTACTGGCGCAGACCGTAGTGACCTCAAAAATAAATAGAAAATTAGAAAGCCAATCCACTGCTGGATCTATGTTTCGCTGACCCTGCCGACCTCCACAATATATAATGAAGGGTCAAAAAACTGGGAAGGCACTCTGCAGTGTGTTGGAACCGTTCTGACACAAGACAGCACCTCATCTTATTTTCACTGGGCTTGCAGACCTCCACAATATATAATGAAGGGTCAAAGAACTCGAGTGGCACTCTGCTGTTGCACCAGTGTGTCGGAACTGTTCCAACCCAAGGCAGCACCTCATATTTTTTCCGCTGGGCTTGCAGACCTCCACAATACATAATGAAGGGTCAAACAACTCCAACGGCACTCTGCTGCTGCACCAATGTGTCGGAACGGTTCCGACACCAGGACAGCACCTCTTCATTTAGTCGCTAACCTTGCAGACCTCCGCAATATATAATGGAGGGTCCAAAACTTGACAGGCACTCTGCAGTGTCGGAACTGTTCCGACACATGCCAGCACCTCTTCGTCTTTTCGCTGACCTTCCAGACCTCCACAATATATAATGAAGGGTCAAAACGCTCGAAAGGCACTCTGCAGTGTGTCAGAACAGTTGTGACACGAGACAGCACCTCTTCCTTTGTTCACTGGGCTTGCAGACCTCCACAATATATAATGGAGGGTCCAAAAACTCGAAAGGCACTCTGCAGTGTGTCGGAACTGTTCCGACACAAGACAGCACCGCTTCCTTTTTTTTTGGCTGACCTTGCAGACCTCCACAATATATAATGGAGGGTCCAAAAACTCGACAGGCATTCTGCTGTTGTGCCAGTGTGTCGGAACCGTTGACACAAGACAGCACCTCTTCTTTTTGCAATGGGCTGCAAACCTCGAGAATATACAATGAAGGGTCAAAAAACTTGAATGGCACTCTGCTGCTGCACTAGTGTGTCGGACCCATGCCGACAGATGACAGCACCTCTTCTTTTTTTGCTGGGCTTGCAGACCTCCACAATATATCCGTTGGAGTTTTTTGACCCTTCATTATGTATTGTGGAGGTCTGCAAGCCCAGCGAAAAAAGATGAGGTGCTGTGTTGTGTCGGAACGGTTCCGACACACTGGTGCAACAGCAGAGTGCCACTCGAGTCTTTTGACCTTCACTTTATATTGCAGTGTGTCGGAACTGTTCCGACACAAGCCAGAAACTCTTATTTTTTTCGCTGACCTTGCAGACCTCCACCATATACAATAAAGGCCAAGAAACTCAGAAGCACTCTGCTGCTGCAATAGTGCGAAGCCGTATGCGGCCCGTGCAGCTTATGCGCATCCTATCTATTGGATACAAATAAGAAATAAGTATTGTGAACCTTGGCATGGGTGGAATGTTTCCTGTAATCTGTATTCTCTCTCACCCCTAGCTGCCAAATCTTTTCCTGGTGCTGTCCTCATGTGGAAACCGTTCCGACACATGGGTGCAGCAGCAGATTACCCTTCGAATTTTTTGACCCTTCATTGTATATC
>JARJLF010003463.1:0-16585 GCA_029378395.1 Mycena leptocephala
CGCCGGGTGGTCCAACCCATCTCAGGAAGGATGAAGATTCGAAGGGGGCACGCGCTTACTCGGCGCCTAACCGATTCGTCATTAGGAATGCATGAAAGCCGAAATAAAAGGAAATAGACAGAGAGGAGGGATACAGCGAAAGAGAAAGCACACCCAACTCGAAAGAATACTCCACAGAGCAGATCGCGTCTTTGGCCGGGCTAGAAAAGATGGCTAAGTCAGCGCTTGATTGACGAGGATGGAGAATGAAGTGGAATGAGGACCCCGTGCTAGGTCGTAGAATGGGAGGAAGGGAAGCTATGTAAGAGCAAGGAAGAGGGAGCGAGCGAGCGAGTGCGCGCCGCTCTTTACTCCGGCGAAGCGAGGAGAGCACTGAAGTAAACTCGCTTAAGATCCCATAGAGGCGCACACAGTTCGCGCTGTCGCTGCGTGCACCTCTCCACCCCACCGGGCCATTCCCCTCTCCGCACGCATATGCATCGCTCTCCAGCGGCGCGGATAGAATACGCGCAGGTCCGCATAGCTTCGACACACGCGGGCGGCCACCCGAGACAGGAACTCGGGTAAGATGCCCCAGACTAATGCGCACGCACAGCCGCACCCGCTGTGCAGCCCGAAGAACGAAACACGAGTGCTGTATCCTAGTGAAGGAAAGAGCGGATTCGCCGGGCGCTTATTGGGCGCCTAACGCACTTTCCCTTCTTGAGCTTCGTGAAAGTCGGGAGAGGATGAGAGAAAGAGGGAGGGAGGGAGGGAACGGAAGAAAGAGAGGGAGCATGCGCCCCGAACCCCAAGATTCCGGACCGAAAAAGACAGATGAAACGTACCTCGCCCGCAGTACTCCTCGCCGTACCACACCTCCGAGCCAAGCGTGCTGAGGAATCTCGCAGCACGTCTTTTGAGAGAAGAAGACCGCTATCTGGGGGCGCAAAAAAGCAAACGGAACAAACACAACTAATTTGGCAGAATTGGACCTTTTTCAGACCAATCTGGCCTTTTTCCCAAAGGAGGTCTTTCCTGATGATGTAGTAATCGGGATTCGATGATCCTCTGAGACTGGGCCACACCGAATCCTCTGCTAGGATTGGTCCCAGTTTTTCGTCCCGGAACCAATGATCTGCATAGCAAAAGACACCCACAGCGAGGTATCTCAACCGTCGGTAGGAGTCGTAGCTTATGGTGTGCCTTCTCGCCTCAGGGGATAGTGTCCACAGGATGGTGCGAAGGGAGATGGGGTTTGGTATCCCCTGAATTGGCTGACAGACAAATAGCACTTGAAGCAGGTCACCAATGATATCGATGTATCCACTTTGCGAATTATCGAGCCCTTCCAAGACTTTGTAGACCCATGCAACGTTGCAGGATTCGGAGTCGATGTCCCCCAGCTGCCAGTATGACAAACTCGAAGTGCGGAGGTCATTGCCTCCTGTGGAAGAAATGGCGAAGCAGAAAAGGGGTATGCGACAGCTTTGCAACCACTATGTTTGCTAGGTCTATACGGACATGGCATGTGCAAATAGGGAAACCTTGTACACAATAGCACTTGCCAGATTTGGATCCAACGGATGTTCGTCAGTAAGACGCTGAGCCAGACTCTCAAATAAGAGTGTCGTGAGCTGTGTTATATATCGACTTAAGAGAAACTTCAGCTGGGATACCTCACAATGAGAGACCGATACTCTTACCTCTTGTTGAGCTGAGAGCGATCACGGGCCACCATGGGTGAGAAAAACGAGTTCAGGCAGAACAAAAAGTCGGCCAGAAGGGATTGATCCTTGAGTTGGTCACCATGAGGTCCGAAGTGACTTAGAAGACTTCTCAAGTCGTTCTCAGCATGATGTTGTGTTGCAATGAACCGGAGGGTCCACTGTGAAATTATAGTCAATGAACTCGGACTGTGTTCCGGAATCTGACGGAAGAACCTGACCATTGAGATCAGTTCCTCATCAGACCTCTTGCCGAGGAGCCAGTTGGTGTGCCACGGAGTGGGGGAGCCATACACTGCTCAGTAACCATCTCCAGTACCCCGAATGCTGTGATGCAAGCTTTGGCTCGGCGATACATGCTGTCACGGACCACGTGATCTTGTATGCATGAGTCAAATGTGTCCGCCAGGCGCCTTAGTGAAGACTGAAGGTCGAGGCTCACTGGCCACCATTGCAATTCGGGTACCAATATAGCAGCAGCCTCCACCATAGCGGGTCAGTTGATGTGTCCAGAGCCCAGAGTACAGCTGCAACCTCCTTAGATGGCAGGGTGGAGGATCAAAGATAGCGGCAGGTTGTTGTGGGGAGGGTTCTCGTGAATTACAGTAATTGTACAAGGGTAGGAGGAGCCTAATAAGTCGCATAGGCCTAGTGTACCTTGACCAATATCACGGAAGAAAAGAGCAGAGCACAGTAAACCCTATAGCCACCAGTTTCCAAGTTTTGTTTCCCACTGGCAGCCTATACAGGGACTTAGACAAAGTGACTTCTTTGAGAAAAACAGCCAGGAGTAACGTAAGGGAAGTCTGGAATGGCCAATCCGGCAAGAATACTGCTAAGATGATCATGAGAGCATACAAAATTAGGCCCAGTGCCGTCAGCCCGAGCACAACTGCTGCAATGGCATGTAGGTATATCGAAACTGCCATCGCAAACAGCAAGAGCGGGATTTGAAGGAGGAGGGGAAATACCTGCATAACCAGGTCAAATTTCCAGCGACGCATACCATCGAATTTACGTTGGCGTTCAAATCCGCGTTCTTCAATCGTTCCTCTTTCGCCAACTGAGTCGTAGTGAAACAGCCATTGTTTTCCGAGAACTATCAGTAGAGCTGCAATAAGGGCTGAAAAAAGACTGAAATATAGAAGGCTCTGTGAGATGAGGACGATTGTGGCTGGTCCAAGTTGTTGGGATATCTGAATTGCAACCCCGGTCATGTTCTGGACAAGAAGTATAAGGAGGGCTTGGGTTTCCGTGTTTGGATCCGGCAGCAGCTCGCCCTGGATCTGTATGATGAAGGTCGAGCTAACCGCAGAGAAGAGTCCTGCCTGCCATTCAATTTCAAGTCAGGGAAGACATGTACGCAAACAATACAACCAACCACGCACAAAAACCAATGATGTATCCAAGTCATTTCCATATTTACGTTGGAGCTCCTTGTCGAACTCGTCAACAAGTGCCTTGTATGCAGTCCAGAAGGTAGTTTCTTGTCGGTGGACTGGGGTTGATGTTTGAGCGCTTCGACCGCCTTTCTTAAACTGGACAGTCGTGAACCAGGGAATAAAACCCTCAAAATGTGATCACCTTTCGAATGCACTGTTCAAGCTTTGCAGAGACGGTTAGTGCTAACGGAGTACGAAGAAGTATGTTCCACCTCTTGGACTGCTCGTTAATTGCACTGACAAGTCTTTGCAGAATTTCCTCAGCTTTCGCAGTACAAATCCATGGAGCTTACCTGTCAGCATGGCCACTGTAGTGCCTCAACAGTTCTTCGAGAGTGTCACGGAGCCTACTGCGATTGCGTTAGTTCGTGCAGATGAATCAGACCTCCCTGTCTTACCTTTGACAATCTAGGGGTGCTGTCTCGAGGCGGGACCGTCGCGCAAGAGCTGGCTGCAGAAGGAGTAAGGGATTCCGCCATGGCTGGTCTGAGCGGCATGACCTTCGCAAGGTGGAAGCACAAGGTGAGAGGCTGGGGTGGGCCACGGAAACCGATGGTCTGCGCAGGGCATACTATAAGTGTGCGCGGCAACATAGTGGCACAAGGTCGAGGTCAATTATGGAGTGGCATGAGTCGCCACATTGACTTTCCACGGTTTTCATTTAATTTGACGGACCCCGACAGTAACACGTAACATGGATCGTGTGGACAAACTTCTTCCGCACAAGCCATTGAATTAGCCGTTAGACAGCACAATCAGACCTTGATCGTGTCTGTGTCTACCGTATCTTTTCCTGTTCAACAGCATTCCGTTTAAAGCCAGATTAGTATCTTCACTGTTCGGCACCTTTGGATAGCTGTATCTACTTCATATTTATATCGCTCGAATCCTGTATTCACCTCAGACGTTAATCAATGCTGAGGTGAGCTTTAAAGCACAGGGGGCATGCCCCACCGCTTATGGAGCTATAAGCTGCAGATGCTTATGAGCGGCAGGTAACCCCCAGATGTCTTGCTTATTGGTTGGAGACCACATGTTTGCCTCATGTATATTTGTCATGCCATCCGATCTCACTGGCGGGAGCCAACGATGCACGTGAGGGCCATATCTGTTAAACGCATGTGGTCCGCACCACGAACAAATTGGGAACAAAGCATGCAAAATCAATTCACAGACAAAGGGGGCTTTGTCGCAGGCTTTGTCCTTTTGTAGTGGGAACGAATTGGCAAAAAAAGCCCACAAAGCCGCCATTCACAGGCAAAGGGGGGCCTTGTCACGCTTTGTTCCCCACTATAAAAAGACAAAGCCTGCAACAAAGTCCCCTTTCGTCCGTGAATGAAGGATTTGCATGCTTTATTCCCAATTTGTTCGCCGGAGGCACCACATGTGTTTGATGCATAACTCATGGAATCAGATCCAGCTTGTGTCCAGCGGAAATTGAATCTGATCCCTCAGCATTCGAATAGAACGTCTGGGGTGCTGAAAATTGGCAATCACCGGTGTGATGGTTACTGTACCGGCCTGTAGGGAGGCGACGGTCACGGTCACGGAAGGGTCGTCGCGTCGCCGCCGTCGAGGCGGGTCACGGTCACGATGCCTCCGTCGCCAAAGATCCGCCGTGACAATTGGTAGAAAATAAAGCAAATAATCAGATTTGCAGCTCTAGAGGTAAAATGAGTAAGTTTGGTTCGTGCCACAGTAAAATACCTGAAATTGATTCACAAACACTGAAAAGGACGTGTAGAAAAATTCTCGTCACCAACTTGGGCAACGGTCACGGTCACTACTGGCCACGTCGCGTCGCCCCCGACGCTGGGCCATGTCACGCTTGTCCGGCTGTCGCCTCCATACAGGCCGGTACAGTACTTGAACAGCATTTGACTAAATAGATATTCACATGTTTCTGTATATAAGGACTCAACTGTAGTCGAATAAATCAGTTCATTCCCCCCAACTTATTGTCCTACAAGGCGCCTCCTTCCCTCTACGCCACCATTTTTCTCAACACACTTAGCAAGGTTCAGGATGCACACCTCAATCTTTCCATCCAACAGTCAATAACAAGGGGAACCGGGATTTGAAAAAAATACGTTGGTTGAAAAGTTTCATTTGACCCTGTTTAGGACCCCCCTCCCCCCCCCTATATAGGGGAGGTAGTTCCCACACTAAGCCCGGCGGTCGCGAACCGAGCGGCTGCCCTGATGCGGCCCAGACTAACATACCAAATTTTTGAGTGAAAAATTCCTGGTGTGACAGGAAATTATATTTGCATTCATTACCTGTTTCTCTTTTGCCTTTATGCATGATGGTTGTGCCTAGGTGAATTTCTCTCGTGAACTTCGACTTTACTCTTCATGTAAGTATTTTCCAGGTCATTTTTGAGCCAGTACAAGGTAAATTAACCTATATTGACACACATGTGCCTTGGATAAGCTGGAATAGATGAAATTTAAGTGCTAATTGTGGTTTTTGAGGTTTCGAGATCATTCAAAAGTCATACATAAAAATTTTATTTTGGCCCCTCCGGAGACCCCCACCCCCTGTAGCGGATTCAAATCCCGGTTCCCCTTGGTCAATAACCCCGACGGAAAGTCACAGCATACTTGTTGGACATTGAGCTGCCTATGCCTCTTAAATCCAGCTCCCATTTGAGCTCCAGAGCGAACTGTTGGTCTTCTGCAGATGAAGCCCGCCTTCAGCTTAACCTTGATGAGAATGACAAGTAGCCCATCCCAAACGGGTGACTCGGAAGGGATCTTGCTTCAGGGTGATTACCTGCTAGGCAATGCTGCACCTGAAATCAGGAGGGACTTGCTTCCATACTGGTTTTGCGTTCCTGTCTACCCCGATCCGTACAAGGGCTTTTGGCCCTTCTCTCGGGTTGGAACGTTCTCGCTCTAGTCTTGGTTTCTGGACTTCGACTGAGCACGTCAATGCTGTGACGCTAAACTGCCGGGTGATCCCGAGATTGCTGGAAATGCTCGGAACGGGCCTGAGTCATGCGGCCAACTGACTCGACGCCTCAAACAGTCCTCGGGGTTGGATAATTCCGCATCTCCGGCTTGTGGGGGGCTGGCCCGCAAGGGTTTCCTTGGTTAATCATTACCATGGAGAATAGAGGATTGTAACAAGGGGGAATGGTTTTGAAAACCGGCCGACGGAGCGATCCGACAGGCAACCTTGGCTGGGTGCTCTACTACCAGGGTATGAAAAGCTTGAAAAGAGTGGATCCGATGCCCTGGGAATCGAGCCCTAGTGGTTAGTCTGGTGGTTGGTGAATGCCAGGCGAGACAGGTACTGGTACACTTTGCGGATCCGCGCCTATGGCATCAGCGAAGCGGTGTTACTGGAACGGGAAAGGGTGGCGCCTGGGCCGTAGCATGCTGGGATAGTTCCCCAACATGGCTTGAGAGGACAAATATCGCCTGTCGGTGGGCTGCATATTAAACGATGCAGTCTGCTTATGTTGTTTCCACGTCGGGGTTCCCACCATGCGAATCGAGCACGAGCTAAGAGCCAAAGAGCCAAAAAGCCGGCCGACCATGAGATTGAGGAATACACTAGAGCCCTCGCAAGAGAAGCTCGAAGACGGGTATCTAGCCAACCTTGGCGAGGAACGACTGGTCAAAAATGGACTTCTCGACTCCCTAAACCTAGCGCGTCAACACAAAATGTCCTGGGTCAATGATGTCGTAATAGTTCTATCTGGGCTTCCTATCCCGGTGTACTGGAAAGTCCATGATCATGCCGCAATAGAAGACAGGACTATAGACAGTCTAATTGGAGATGTGAAACACTCAATGGAGGCAACCATATATGCTGAACTCAATGCTACTCACGCACACGAGAGTTGTTGACAGACAGAGTGGTCCTCTCATTGATGGCAAATGGGTTCAAAAAAGTTATGGCTTTCCGGTTGTATCTGCGTGTCAGAAATCCAAAGCATCGCATAGCGCTCACACAGGCTGTCCTGTCGGGCATGCACTTGCTATGGAACGGATGCGGTGGGCAGAGCGTTATAAGGACCAGGTTCCGAAGAAATGGCGCTTGTGCAGATTCTGCAAAGACCATCTCGAGGATATTGTTCACGCATTTTTGTCTGCAAGCATCCGCCCTGCAACAGATCAGATCAGTGTTCTTCCAAAAGTTTTTTGCAACGTACCCAGAGCTTCAAGGTCTTTATGATGACCCTGGATTATTCCTCAAAGACATACTGGTAAAAGATAAAACCATTGGGCTGCTAGGAAAGTTGGCCCACGATATATTCGAGGTCTTCTATAGCGAGCCCATGCTGGAGATTAACCGCAGCTTATATACCCCCAAACATGAACAGCGGAGTTGAGCCTTGGGCCGGCCACTCAGTTGTCTTTTATTATTCTTTTATTCTTTTTTTAGTTTTACTCTTTTTCTCTCCTTCTCGTACCTATTTAAGCATGCGTGCCCAACGGGACTGTTGAGTTGAAAGTGCTGCAATGAATTCTGGCTGCCGGGGAGTTATGGCTCAATCCAAGGAATTGGATGGGCTTCCCACGAGGTTTTACCCGGTAACCTGCCTGCTCTGGTCCGAGCCAGGCCGGGAATATCATAGTACCTAGACTTTCCGCCCCCCGTTCGGTAGTACGTGTGTTCTATGTATTGATGGGTAACTTTTAGCCTGTATAAGTTACGATGTCATACGTAGTAAACTGGCTGTTCCAATTGTGGGACCGCGTCAGTATAATATATCCTCCTCCTCCTCCTGCGGGTCGAATGTTGGGTGCTTCGTTTTCAAACAGGCAATCAGCAGTGCGCTCTGGCTTGGCTGAATCGTGGTCCTTACCAAGTTAACAACTACCTCTTCGATTATCTGGCCTCCTGATGCCTTCAGGTAGAAGCTCCAGAGGTGTCTGTTCTGCGTCCCTGGTTCAGGCCCCACGAGATGATGTGTGTTGCCCAGAAGCAACGTCATTGAGTCTGGATGGTCCGGGAAGAGAGATACAGCGGGACTCGCTGCCAAACTGTCTCCTGCGCCGCTGGCACTTTCGGGGTCGTCAAGGGAAAGACGGTCCATTTCCTCGGCCACCTCGTCCGAGACCGACTCTCCATATACCGAGCCAGCGTAGTCTGACACGCTATCCAGGTACCGGTCCATGGTCTGGGATGCCTCGCCCACCATGGTCTGGGATGCCTCGTCCATGGTCCAGTGGGATGCCCCGTCCCGGGCCGCGGGCCGTTGCGTGACGTTGGCTCGGACCCAGGCAATCTGCTCGAGGATCTCGTCCTGCTTGGCCAGCTGCTCGACAATTTGCATTGTGTATGCCTTGATCTCGGCCGTGCTGCTTGATATTTTGGCCGTATCGGCCTTGATGACCCTGGTCATGTGCCTGTCTCGCAGGATAAGTGCGCGAGAAAGGGGAACAACTCTCTGGCCTCACCCACAGTGTTGTGGCCTCGACCACCAGGTTCAGGGCGGCCTTGTGCGCGGCTAGCGACGCCCGCATCTTCTCGGCCTCCTTTCGGCCGGTGAGCGCCCACTGTGCCGAGCGCTCCAGGCTCATGTCCTGGTACTTCTGCAGGATGGTCTCCAGATCGCCGATGACGTGGGTGCAGTTGGTCATAATGTCGGCAATGTTCCTTTGCAGGTCGTCCGGGAGGTTGGCTGCGTCTCCCCCATCCTTGGCCCCGTCCTTCTGCAGGATGTGCAGCGTGATCTTGAGGTCCGAGAGCTCGCGTGCGATGGCCTCGAGATCCAGTCGGGCGCTGCGGCAGTTCACGATGAAGTCCGTGACAGAGCGCGAGGCCGCTGAGACGGCCGATATCAGGGTCAGGCAGCTCAGCGAGATGGAAAGCGGGTCCATCCTGCCTAGGCTACGTTGAAAGAACTCGGAGAACAAGCCCTCACTGGTGTCTCTGGGAGCCAGCGACACTGGAACTTGGAAGTATGGTGTCTGTCGAAAATTATGAAGTCATTGATCAGAGGCATTGCTCGTATATTACGCAGATGAGATTGGACCTGTTTGGTTCCTCCCGCATTCCGTAAGTTCTCGGCCTTTTCCTCAGCTTTTACCATCTGAGGATGCTCAGCTGACTTTAGGCAGTGAAAATTGTTCTGGCTATCTAACTTTTTATGAAAGCATCCGGTTTTTACACTTACACCACTCTTCTCCAGATTTTGCCTTTCCTGCTTGCCTGGTCGACAACTCAGCAGGCTGCACCAATTTTCAGATGATCCGCCGACAGCGGTTGATGGATCGACTGTGAACCGGCTCGAGTTTCCCATGGCTTCTTCCCACTGTGGATCAGTGTTATCCTGCACACTGATTTGGTTTACTCACAAATGAAACACCATTGGCGGCCGCATGCCGCGGGTCGCTTCTATAAAATAACCCAGCTCGAATTTCCCATGGCTTCTTCCCACTGTGGGATTACTCGGATATTATTGAGATGCCTCGAATCAGAGTACACCTGTTTGTTACCCCGGAATTGCCCCAATCATTATCTCAGCTGACCCGTTTGTCCTTCTTTTTCTCTCACACCTCGCCAATTCCCGCGATACAACTGTTTGCTTTCGACTACGGTAGGCGGGATGGTCGAGCTTGGTTTTGACATTTGACATCTACATTCGGCAATTTCGGCACCGATCGGGAAACCATCCCGAACGCCGATACACTGCCCCATATGTATTCTTCCTCTACCCATGGACATGGATCTGAGTGACTCTAACACAGACTGGCCTCCTCGCTGAGCCAAAATATGGACCCCATTTGGCAATTAGCCTGAATTAAAGATGATTCCCGGCGTGCCGGCTGTTATTCCGGCGACTTCGCTTCACGATCACGTGTTGTAGACGCGTACCAATAAGGCAGGCACACAGTACCTTCTCGCAGCATGTTATCTTGAGTATACTGTGAAAACATTCGGCTTTTCATCAATTTACAAACATTTGTGCACTTTGATCGGCACAGAGGTTGCGTTGTACAGCAATAAGATGGTGAAATCATTTAGTAGAGCTTTTTTTTACTGATGCTCTATCAACAACTGTCCTGCATTAATTTCTAGGACTGTTTACGATGAAGTAAGCTGAACATGGTTAGAGATGCACATTTTGGTGCTTACTTAGATATTGCACTGAATCACTCTTGAATATGGACAACAAAGACATTCAGCTGAGAGCATGTTCTATTGACTGCTACAGATGTGCATTCCATGATCTCAATTAATCATCATCAGATTCATCTGGGACAGTTTCTGAGTTGCACGCAAATCCCTCACAACTAAGACGGAGATGAGTGCATCGGTTCACACATTCATGCTTCTCGAGAAATGTCTTGATGCCGGTTTTTCCATGGTCGTATCCAAAAGAAGAAAAAAAACACACTTTGAAGATCAGCAAGGACAGTCGATTCCTGGCTGAATAGGTACACATAATGGGCAAATACATTCAACCTGCTCCCGAGTTTATTCTGGTACCACGGAGGGTACTCACTTGTGCCACTCCAGTGCTTAACTCTGCTGGATTGCCTTGGTTCAAGAAGCCAGATGATAATGCCTGGATCATGATTGGAGGCATCTTGAGCCTCACATGCAGCTTCATACTGCTTCATGGAAACTCCTGAAGCTGGTGAGGGTCCAGTGTTGAACTACCTGAATGCCAAGTTTAAAGTTTGTAACTGAGACTCCTGTGTGCAATATCTGTTCCACACCCTTCCTCTTTGCCTCTTCAATAAATTTCTTGAGAAAGTAACTGGTTTGGCCCAGCCGAATACAGTTGAATCGCTCATATGGAATACCATCGGGATAGGGCTCAAGGGTATTCCATATGCCGGTTATTCCACAGTAGATAAAATCAATTGAAATAATAATTTCGATTTGAAATCTTAGGATCATTGTCCAGTTCAGGAATAGCCTTGAATTATTGCATCCTCAGCTTCCTGCATCCTTTTAGCACAGGATTTAAGCAGATCCGTCTTTTTTGTGGTTCAATGAGGATCATGAGGTAAAAGACCCCAATAAATCAATTATTTGGGCAAAATGCGTCTATATCATGGTTGAAAACAGAATGCCATTGTGGAAAAGAATACCCTCAAATGGCCAGTTGTCAAAAATTTGCATTTTGGCCACTCACACAATGGAATATCAGCCCAAAGCAATCACTGCATTTTGACGGCTTCTGGAGCCACGTGAGTCCACATTTGGCGAGCCTTAGCCGAGATCGGTCGAGACGTCTCGGCAGGGCCAGGCAGACCTTGAGGAGGCGTCTCGACCGATCTCAGCTGAGGCTCACCATGTGGCTCCAGACACCGTCAAAATGCAGTGAATTGCCACAGGGCTATTCCATATTCCAGAAGACGGTTGAAGGAATATTCCCCATCCCGACATGAGATATGCTCAAAAGTTATTCCATATGACGGTTATTCCATATGAGTGATTCAACTGTATTCACAACGCCTACGTCGATTAATCCCTATCACAACATGAAAGGCATGGGGTTATGTAGGTGCCACTTCGCGCCTTTCCGGTCTGTTGGTGAAGATACACGCAGATATAACCTTTCCATAGGACTTCCGGGTCCGTCATACTCTTGGGACTCGACTTTCCACGCGGATTCCGGCCACCCCGCAGGTATGCCCCGATTCACTCGTCTTGGCTGTTGCTTATCCCCACGTGCAGAAGGGCCATAATCCTCCTCCCCACGTAAGTATATCCTTTCCGGGGGGGGGTATGATATACGTCCTCATAACATCCATCGGAACATTCACGGGACGAATGAGTCGGACACAGGTCTGTCTGCGACATATGAGCGCCTTCACACCCTTCGAACCGTCCACGATTCAATACCTTGTCACCGATCGGGAGTATC
Source organism: Mycena leptocephala (assembly GCA_029378395.1). Lineage (NCBI taxonomy): Eukaryota > Fungi > Basidiomycota > Agaricomycetes > Agaricales > Mycenaceae > Mycena > Mycena leptocephala. The sequence continues at coordinate 11,988 of JARJLF010003463.1, forward strand.
GGTCAAACGGCGGAGACTCAGTTCCTGGAGCACGTACGAACCCCTACTGAACGCAGAAGATCATCACGACTGATTGTGCATTTGCGTAGGGCTTAACCATCAATAGGTGTGTATTTTTTCCCTGCTTTACTATCCCATTGACCCCTTCGCAGAAAAGCTCTGTACTTTCCGCATCGAACCACATGGTGCACGGAAGATCGTGTCCATGCTATGCTCTTTGGAGAGGGCTACGAGTGCCGAAATAAAGGACGGCAGCTCAGGCAACCAATTGATTCCCTCAGTGGGATGAACAGTTCGATCTATTTGTGACTGAAGCCACGTCGATTTACTACGCCGGGATCTACTGCGTAGAGCCACTGAAACGGTTCCTTACGCGGACCTTCTCATATGGGACCCCGTTCTATCCTTGTTTCTGTTTTTCCTTTATGTGTCTAGCTGCGCGCATTGGGCATCCTGAGCATGTTATCGACGGTCCGTTCGAGGACGGACAAATCCTAACAGAGTGTTTCGGTTTGAAATGCGTTGGCTTCGACTCATCTGTACGCGGTGCTATACCGACGATCCCAGAAGCCCGGCGATGGCGGTCAAACTCTGAAGCGCAAGGCGAGTACCATCGGCGAAGTGATCGGCCGTGCAAAAAGAAGTCGGTGAGAGTGTACGATAACGTTTCCATGGATTTTTCAATCTCGTGCGTCCATCATCATCCATACTTCGTTCTGTGCTCACCCCTTCAACTCTGTCGCCTTCGCACAGCTGACCTATGATCCGTATGACTCATGCGTTCGGTATTTGCTTTGTGGGAAACTTCAGGATGCGAGCGGCATCTGTATGTATGTACCTATGACTTGTCCCTAAATGCGAATTCGTTCGCTGTATCATAATTTCGATATCTTCCTCCGGGTAACTGCTCTCGAAAATACAAATACAGGATTGACTGGAAAAAAATGCAAGGCTTGTATCTAACCGATTGCTCCGTATAATGAATCTCCGCGCGAAAGCTGCCCTTCTCAGTCGCCGAAATTTTCCGGCGGATGTCGCCTGTAGCCGCAGACCTTTAATAGAATGAATACTACCGTAGCCGTGACCACGGCCAGAATGAATCCAGCCACATGAAATTGATCTAGGCATCAAAGTGAGTCGAGGCAAGAGTAATGAAAGCGGCGTTTATGCAGGTCCGACTCCCTGCGTCCGAATATTCGATCCATCTTGGATTTACACTTTTTGGCCCCGCTTTCAAGATTTTTTCGACACGCGGGCTCCGCCGTTGTGTATCTCGGAGGTCTACGAGGCAGAAATACCCTCGAGCGAATTACCTATTCAGATAACGCAAAGCCTTCACTTTATTCTTGGTGCGTTCACGTTGGTCAAATAAATTTATTCAATAATCTTGCATAAGCATAGGGAATCATCGCGCGTGGTGTACGGTACACATCGAGTGCTCTTCAAGAGCCAGGAGACAATTAGTTCGTAGTCCGGGGGTTCGACTCCCCGCGTGCGAATGCGCCTGATTCAACTTTCTCTATTATCCACTCCTACGATAACATCTTTTTGTGGAACACGCTGCTCTCGGCCAGGCGTTGGCCCACTGCGAGAAATAACCATGGGCGAATTAACGGGTCGGGTAACATCCGGTGTTCTTTTTATCTGAGTACGTTGTCCCAGTTTCGTTCACTTGTTCACGCCAATCAATCTACTCAATAACTTCGCCCAGATGGTGCACGTGAGGTCTCTTTACGAGTGATGTTTGAATAAGTCTAACTCGTTGTCCGTGACTCGAGTCTCCACGTCCGATTTCATCGGATGCATGCACCTTTCTTTTTCACCGCACCTCACACTGGTTTAGCATTTGATGGGAGGTTATTCGAACGCCTTACATGCGACCCACCAATATCCTCAGTGTTTATCTCCTCCGGTATAGCTGCTCAACAACTTCAGGAGAGAATAAACCAGGCTCCTCGGGTACAGCCGTAAATTACCACTGAATTAACTTATTATGGCTACCCCAATAGCACATCCGAGTTTAAACAAAGCCGAGTGCGAGAAATTTCCCCCGGAAATGAGACAGGCGCTGGAAAATAATGAGAGAGAAGCAGAGGTCGAGTCGGCTCGTTGCTGCATGATGGATTGCAAGCTCTAGAGAGGCGAGACGAGCTGAGGCAGTATAGCCCTAGCCGCGTTTGACAAAGACTTAGTGCGTGTTCAGAGCAAGAATCTCTTCGACAATCTCAAAACGAACTGGTCTCTTAAAGATCCGGCGAGTCTAGGGGATGAGGACGCCGTGGAAAAAGTATTGGTGCGGCTGTACCAGAAGCGAACCAATTCTTTTTACCAATTTGCATGCGTTAAAGAAGAATAACGCAGATATCTTAGATGAGGTACCCACAGCCTCGGTGATGAAACCCAGGTCTTGTTCATTTCTGGGCTGAATGTTCAATAAAAACCCAAGTCCTGCTCGTTTCGGTGTTGATGATGTTGACGATGATTTTGAATGATTTCGCTACATATGGGTCATACTGGGTTCTAAGAACGAGAATATATGTATCTAGGTATGTATGTGAGCCTTCATTTATAGGTAAACAGTAATCGTAGGTGGTAAACTATATTATGTCTGTATGTGAAGTGCGTATTCGGTAGTTGAGATGAATTGGGAATTATTTAGCGAGAAAAGTAGGGTATAATTTACTTGTAATGAATGCGGACATGGAGACGGTGCAGGTCCTCAGGGCGGCGGGCGGGGAAGATCAGGAGCGCGGCATGATACAAGGTGTTATAGGCGGCGAGGTGCGGGTAACTCGGGCAGCGTGCGGCAGCTGCCGATGTAGTCGGGCGGCGCAGCGGGTTGTGATGTTGTAGGGCGGCGAGTTGACTTCGAGTGGCATGTGAAGCTTTGAAGCTTCCATGAAATTGCCCGGGACTCCCAGACAAATGAGTGTGCCAGGTGAATTTTCCATTAGGACGGGTTAACTAACTGCGAAGGCTACTTCGCAATCGGATAAATCTATACAAAGTTTGTTTAAACAATGGCCATCTCACCGGTAAATCCGGTTGTTTAAGCAATGTTTTGTTGAACTCCAGTGGTAGCAGGGTTAGAGTAGTGGGTTGATTGACTAGGTTTAATCAGCGGTTAAAAAAAAAAAGGGATTAATTAATGCTTAATCCACTGATTCAACAGTGTTTCATCCACACAAACTGAAAAACTGTGCAGAGTGGGGGAGTTGAACTTGAGGTCTTCAGATTTTCAACTCAAATATAGGAGCAGGTGATAACCACTGCACCATGCAGCTGACAGGAAGCCGTCGAATAATAAAGTCATGCATATGTTCATGTGTGAATGTTGGAAGGCCCCTACCTTGATCCATGGAAAAGAGTAATGGACTGCCTCTAGAATTTATTGTGGTCCCAAAATGTGTGAAATCCCACCATTGGCACGGTATCACTGGACATAATTTGGGTGTCTTGTGATGCAACCTTGGTCCTTCACAACCTAGACAAGGAGCTCCCACCCGAATAAATGGTCACTATTAGATGTAAAAAGGAGTTGACATGTTTTAAACATGCTCCCCATATTCTGAACTGAATGCACCCTGTACTTTGGAAACCTTAGAGTTAGGTAAAGCTACAGAAATCCACTGCTGCCCAAGATGTGATGAACTTACAAAATCTCCAACTCCATCTCATTCTGTCACACCAGGTGATCGATGTTTGCCTTGTTTCATGGTCATTTAGCTCAGTTGGCATTCAGCTGCTTTTATGTCCTACTGTGTTGTGTGTTCGAGTCCCGGGTCTTGTACATCTTTTTCTTCATGTTTTGAGCCTTGTTTAAACAGTGATCAAATCACATTCCACGAAACATTGCTTGAACCTGATTTCCCGTTGTGATGGTCGTTGTTTAAACAAACTTTGTATGGTTACTGCTGTATGATCCACAATGTATCAACAGCCAAGACCCATTTCATCGAAACAAACAGATATATGCGTGGGCTCCAACTCCAATTTAACTCTCCATGCAACCGCTCAATTATCAGGCGACCATGTGCAGGGGTTCGACTCCCTCCGACGGCATATGGGGAGTCCAGTTTTTTTTTTTCTGTTCATTCGCACTTTCACTGTCTTCGTCTCTATCGGTAGGTGATTCCTCGCTTGCCTGGCTTGCATTAACGTGCTTTTTGGCCTCATACCACGAGTGCTTCTTGCCTCTTACCAAAAAACTCACACTGTTCCCCGCCAATCGCGCCAATCTGAGAAAGCGATATCCTTCATTTTCCGCATGTAGCTTTCTTATGCCCCGCCAATTTACAGCACCGAAACGCAGTGAGGGCCCATGGAGGTCCTCAGTCCAATTTATCACGGGTGTACAGTGAGGAAGCGCGGAGTTTAAGTTTCGCCTACCGCATGATCCCGTTCTCCAGCCCTTTTGTGTTCTTCGGCCAGTCTTCTTTCGAAATCTTTGGCTGTATTCAATCCGATAGCCCCACCCAGAATCCCATCCACTTAATCCCCAAACGCGATCTTTTCAGAGCTTTTGCTAATTCTCCTTCGTTCACGGAATGGAAGGGGAGCATTCCGGCCACTTGTCTTTAGTATTCCTCAATGGTAAA
>JARJLF010003464.1:0-16568 GCA_029378395.1 Mycena leptocephala
GACACTCCACAAGATCCATACCTTTGTGGAAGCACAGCAGAATAGTAGCAAAGTCAAGAAATTTTTCCACCAAGGTGAAATGAAATCACTGCTCAAGGATTGCAAGGCAGGACTGCAACGAAGTCTGGATTTCTTTCAGGTAAGCAACCTAATTGGGATTGCATCCACTCATGGAAAATATGTTATGTAGATCAGTACTGTCAATATCATGACAGATATTGGACACCAGCAGCAGGATGCATGGGAGAGACACCAAGAAGTACTAAAGATGGTTGAAACACTCTCTGATACTACAAGTTCAGACAGATCATCCTCCGTATGAAACTTTCACTTTTTCAAGTCTCAATAGATGACATTTCCAGATAAGCAGGGTATATTCCGGCTCTCACAACAGGCAAGTGTATCTACCAAAGTCTCTATAATATGACTCCCCCTTATTATTATTTTTTGCAGCTCCAACTCAATCTCTATGCTGCCTTCAGAGCCCAGCATATTCCATGGTCGGGAGTTAGAACTTTCAGACATTCTTCATCTGTTTAGCCAAGGGACTCCCAGGATAGCAGTCTTGGGTGCAGGTGGCATAGGGAAGACATGTCTAGCGAGAACCATTGTGCATCACACAGAAATCACAAAAAAATACAACCATCATCGGTATTTTCTTGTGTGTGACTCCGTTTCAAGCAAAGTGGAACTTGCTGCTCTGCTAGGGATTCATCTAGGATTGAAACCAGGCAGAGACCCCTGCCATGCAGTCGTTCATCATCTCTCATGTGCTCCACCCACTCTATTGGTTCTGGATAATCTCGAGACAGTGTGGGAGCCTGCAGATTCTCGTGGAGATATTGAAGAATTTTTATCACTGCTCACAGACATTGAGCATCTTGCACTGATGGTAGGTCAGAATTTTGCCCTACTTGCTTTTAACTCATATGATGTCAGATTACCATGCGAGGAGCAGAGAGACCAGCCAAAGTACACTGGACTCATCCATTTGTGCAACCTTTGAAGCCATTGGATCAAATTGCTGCTCAGCAAACATTTATTGATATTGCAGATGGTAGGCATGACCCAGAGGAGGTTGACAAGGTCCTCTTCCTGACAGGTAACATGCCACTTGCAATCAATCTCCTGGCCCATTTGGTCGATTCAGAAGGCTGCTCAAATGTATTATCCCGCTGGGAGGGGGAGAAAACAGCTCTGCTCTCAGAGGGCTATGACAGGAGATCCAACTTGGATTTATCCATCTCACTGTCCTTGTTGAGCCCCAGACTCAAATCCTACCCTTATGCGCAGGATCTGCTAAGCCTCTTATCAATGCTCCCATATGGACTGTCCGATGCGGAGCTGGTACAAAGCAAACTTCCTATCAATAATATACTTGCATGCAAAGTGGCATTGATTCGCACTGCTTTGGCATACAAGGATGAAAACAAACGGCTTAAAGCACTAGTGCCAATTAGGGAATATATGCAGAAGAATCAGCGACCTGGACACCACCTTGTTCGACCTGTACTCAAATATTTCCAGGAGCTACTTGAATTTTATGTCCAATATTCTGGACATCTATCAGGTTCTTCTGCAATTACTCAAATCTCCTCAAATTATTCAAATATACAGAATGTTCTTCTGAATGGACTACAACTGGACCATCCAGACCTAAGGGATAGCATTTACTGCACATGCAATCTGAACAGGTTCAGCCGGGCCATTGGTCAAGGGACTATTCCTTTGATTGACCGGGTTTACAGCATTCTGCCACATCCTTGTGACCATCGACTGGAGGCTTACTTTATAACTGAGGTGTTTAGCTCATGGGTATATAATCCAATATATGACCCAGAGACACTGGTTTCCCAAGCTTTAGAACACTTTGAGTGGTTTGATGATCCAGATGTTAAGTGTATGTCTCTCTAATTAATATTGGTTTGTCAATGCTTATATAGATTGCTAGGTCGATTCTACATCAGTCTGGCATCCTATTATCAGGGACAGAAGCATGACTTTGCCACCACCATTAATTTTTGCCAGATAGCTATATCTTTGGCAGTTTCAACTGGGGACACCAGAATCCATTCCGAAGCATTAGGTCAGCTTGCATGGGTCAAGTGGAACCTTGGTGATTACTCTGCAGCTCAAGTGCATGCACATGAGTCACAGAGGCTGGCGAGGATTTCCGGGCACTTAGACAGAGAAGCATGGGCACTCCGTATGGAAGTTATGTGTTGGGCTGCTCTGGGTGACTATAAGCGTAGCATCTCTCTCTGCAATTGGGGAAGGGATCTCCTAGGTCTCTGTGGTATGTCTGGTGGCGAGCTTGACCATGGCATCATGACCACTCAGGCAGATGTCCACAAGTTGAAGTCAGAATATATTGAGGCCCGCAAGATCCATACTCTCATTCTTGAACAAGCCTCTGTCAACAGGGATCCTAATGCTCATGCCTGGGCTTTACTCAATGTTGCTGAGATAGATGTTTTAATAGGTGCTGCAAAAGATGATGTCCAGAGAAATCTCCATGCTGCCAAATCATTATTTACAACAATGGGATTTACCCCAGGCCTATTGTGTTGTGATGCTATGCTTGGTGATCTCCATCTAAGAGAAGGAAATACGTTGGAAGCAAAAACACTTTTTGAAAGATGCATCAAATTTTCTATGGGACACAGTACTGAAATAGTATCCTACTGCCTGGAGCGCCTTGGTGATATCAGCCGCTGGAATGGTTCACATTGTGCATCATCCTGGCCAACAGTATTCCTTGTACATTCTCTCAAATCAAAAGAGAGGCTTGCAGCTCATAAAGCTCTTCAATTCCTTGGAGATACTCTTGTTTCTCAGGATGAAGAGGATGTTGCCACCAGTCTGTTCACCATTGCTCTGGAAGGATTTACCCAGATGGATGTCCATCGTTGCAGAGCAGAATGCATGACTCGCCTTGGAGATATTTCACAGAGCCATGGTGACTTTCTCAAGGCAGTGGAGCTGTGGGAAACAGCAGGACCACTGTTTCAGCGTTCATCCCAGGCTAAACAGGTTGAATCCATTGACAAAAGGCTAGCAGGAGTTGGTGAAGATGTGCTGGAGCAACACAGAAGCAATTTGGTACGCTGGACAGAGCTCGGTGCACCCTCTGGGACTGTGAAGGAGCTCGAAGATGATTTATCTGATCCTGAAGACTCGGAGATAGCTGCTGAAAATGAGGTCAATCTGATGGCAGTTTGACTTTTTCTGGATTCTATAGCTTCGATATTGGTTTCATCTGTGCAGCGTATTTATTTGGCCTGTTGCTGTATGTGACCATAGTTAGCTTTGGAACGGATAAGTCTATTTATTCGCACTGTGGGGGATTTACGAGTAATGATGTCGGTAACACTGTTACGGTTGGTCCAGCTCCGAGCTATCTTCATTTTTTCAATTGTGATATGAACTTCGTAGCCGACTGAAATCCTCGACCACGCCATATTAATCGCGCAATTCAAGTAAGCTACTATCACTAGCAAACAGGCGGGATTCGATGGGGTTGAATGTGTGCTGCCGACCCTTTTTCTTCCTCCTCCTTTCCATTCTTTGATTTGCTGATGAGTCAATTCGAAGTTCACGGTGCGAACAGCTACCTCGTTCACCAATTCTTCGACTCGGACTCTAATCACCGTACCGATAAATGGGGCGGGAGTCCCGAGAATCGCGTGTGGTTTGCAATTAAAACCCTCATTAGGCGTTGGTTGAGGTCTGGGGCAGCGACGTCGCGACCAAACTCAGGCCCGGTTTTTCTCAATAAGTTTCATATGTCTCTTAACCATACGCTTACGCGACCATTTCAAGCCAGTGTGAAGAACGATGTTGGCATGCGTCTTCAGGAGACAATCGATTTTGTTATGATGCAGATGATAGTAATTGCCACGATTACAATGTCTTCTTCCAGGCCACCATCCTCGCCCTCACAGTCCCGCTTGCATCTGCCCTTCAAATTGAGACGGTGTCTGGAAACACCATTGACTGTCAGCTGGACGACTGCGGGCCCCCCTTCTGATCCGTATGTTCTTCTCAAATTTTGCCTAAAGGACCTACCGTGATTTAAAGAAGTTGTTCACACAAGCGTCACATTCGCCTTTAAGCTCTTCAACACGGTGAGCAGCGCCTCCTTCGGGACTCTGGCCACTGCTGTCGAAGCCTCGGGCTTGACGAAAACCGTTTCTCTGCCTTCTTTCCCGGGCTTGCGTGCGCCGTAAGGGCCATCCGCATAGGTTCATTTACTTATCAGTCTTAGCTCTGGCTGGTTCATTCAATTCGTCTCCGCGGATGGCGGCTCAGATGTATTCTCTGCCAGTCAGCCTTTCTCCGTCGACCCCACTTTTGGTGAGACCCAGTTGGTGTCCGTCCACGGCAGCACTGTCTCTGCCACTGGCACCCGGACGTCGAGTTTTTCAGGAGTGTGAGTTATTCTACTTATTTTCCCGCTGCTTTCGTCATCCCAGAATGATAGCCCAACGTCACCGGTGTCCACTGCGTTACCGACGTCGTCTGGAATATCGTCGACTTCTAAGGCATCCCCCAGTACTGCACCCCCTTCCGGTCTTTCCAAGAAAACAATCTTTCAGGTCCCATTGCCGGCGCTGTCGTCGGAGGCATAATAGTGGTGCTTGCGGCGGGTGTATTCGTCCTTTGCCGGACCCGTTGGCGCACTCAAAGAACCAGCCTTCTCCCCCTGGCAAATCCTTTCATGCTGGGCACATGGACGCCTGCGCACCGGTTCAATATCCTCCCCGTCGAGACAGACCCAGCTCCACCGACCCTCGCCCGCGACATCCCTCCAGCACGGGAGAGGGTGCGCAATACGGTGCAGCTTCAGCAACAAATTCGAGAACTCACCGAGCGGGCCGAGGCACCGGGACTGGCGCAGCCCTACGACGCCAATGTTCAGCTGCTGGAAGAGATCCGGATGCCGAAGTTCCAGATGAGTGCGATGCAGCGGCAGCAGCAGCATATACAAGCGGTTATGGATCAGGGACTTCCGGAGTACACGTCTAGCCCAACCTAGTACATGTAATTCGGGGGGTGAAATCAATGGACAATGGTCAGGATGCCGGGCTCCGCTGTTAAGTGAAAGAGTAAAACAACTTTTTACAACTTTTCAGGCGAAAGGAAGTTCTCGAGCTGCAGCAAGCAACAAATGAATGAAGAAGTAGTTCAGCGGAGTAGTAAGACGCACCTTACGCAGAAGTTCGAGGTGCATCAAGTCTGAGTGCGGCGGCGGCCGGGTGTCAATAGGCTGGCTGGCATCGCCCGGGTTTATTTAATTTCAGCTCCTGGGCTGTGATTCCCATCTGAGACTCAGGAGCTCTCAGCTCCCATTCGTATGTTGAGTGGTCCGTAAAGAAACCCCCCACCTGCGCTACGTATATTTCTCTTACTTCCCGATAGTCTACGGATGGATGTATACGACCAAATTGATGCATTTTTTCGCATTCATCGCGTCGTCTCAATAGCCTAGGTACGCGGGAGAGGAGTCAGTCAGCCCGAGCTCCCAAGAGGATAACAGCAGGATAACAGCATTTTCAGAATTTCTACATGTCGCCGTGCAACAAGAACTTCAGAGTCGTCAAAAATCAGAATTTCCGTCCGAGTCGTAAATGGGAGATTGAAATTAATTGGAGTGTAAAACGTGGATCCATTATTGAAGTGCAGCATACCACAATGTATTAATAACGGCCACACCCTCAAAAATGAAGAAACTTTCTGTGAGTGACGCCCCATTGACGATGAATCAACGGGTACTCTACACGGGCAGCATAGAGAGGGACGTACCTTTATCCCGCACGCAGAATGCGTTACTTTCGCTGCCCCTGTGGGTGTTCCACCGTGTTCAAGGCGGGAGGAGAAGGCATGATAGTACCAATACCAGGCTTTCATCTGAAAACATGAGGATGCTCTAGACACAGTGGCAACTCTTGTGGGGTGGAGAAGCGGTCCATGTATGTACCAATCCGAAAAAAGCCATAAAACTACACCCATAACTGGGGCGAGAGAAGACCAGGATGGAAGTCGCGGCGAAAATGAGGCTAGAAACGTTAAGCTATGTGAACAGAAGCACCCGATATTTCTTACTTTGCTATCGACGCGCAAACGAGCAGTCGGAAGGTGACGCGGCCAAGATGGCGGTGGTGACTGCGAGCGATCGACTCGAATTCCAACACGACACCCTCATCGGCAGATTCCAAGGAGTCTTTGTCCCATGATCCATCGCCCCTGCATTAAAACCTATACATGTCAGAGTGGAATGAAACGGAGTGCATGTAAATAAATTCTCGTCAGATACCAAATGTCTCCAATTTCAACCTTCAACATACATCATGTGCACAAGAGGCAATTCATTGTTACCCCCACATGTCCCCAGATTTATAGACGTGCCTTGGAAAGCCTTCATATTCAGGTGAGCTTATTCGGGTTTGTGGGAACCGCCATTAACTTGGACCAAAGCACCTATTATATCCGCTGGAAATAACACACTGTTTTCACTGGTCTGTCCAAGAACCTATCAGTCAGAAACCGCGATGTACAATATGTTCCGTCGTTCTGGCCACAACTTCCACTAACCCTAATCCCAGCATTGATCATCGATGGTAGGGGCGCGTACTCGGGGACATTAGTATGCCAAGTCACTCCGAAGACTCGAAATATGATGGCCAGCTACTCCAACACTGATTTCTACACCTACATCTACTCCGCACCGGACGTAAACTACCCTTCTAGTCAGGCTGACGCCGGTGGGATGGCATGGGCAGTAATGTGGGGGTTAAACAAAGCGCTACAGATGGGGCAGAGCCGGTGGTGGAGCCAAGTGGGCAATTCAATCACTTCGATTCTCACCAACCAAAATTTGAAGAGCCCACTATAGTATGCATGATTTTCCTATTCGTTGGCTGCAAATTCAATAGCTCTGAAACTCGTACATCAGGAGGCGAGTTCGTCGGGACAGTGAGTAAACGGGCACGCTTGTTTATCCCGTACTGACACCCGATGGCGGAGACCCTAAAACACCAACTCTTGGTGCCTAACGGTCCTTTATATGGCCCCCCACCGGACAACATGTTGCGGAAAATCAATGGCATCGTGTTGACAACGACAGAGATTATATTACAAACCGTGACTCCTGAGCAGGCTTCGATGTCGTGATCTCGCTCGCACGAAACGCCGCTCTGAAGCTCCAGCCGGGCATGATCGAGGCCGCCATCGCGGGTGGCGCGCGGCACTTCATCCCATCCGAGTTCGGTGCGGAAATTGCACAGAACGGCATTTGGCAGAACAGGTACTTCCGAGATAAGGTCGTTACACGCGACCATCTGCGGGCGCACGCCAAGGATACCGCGGGCTTCAGGTACACCTTCATCCTGTCCGGCGCGGTGGCTGAGTACAGCGTGTCCGAATTCAACGGCGTGGACGTCGAGAAACACGTAGCGCGCACTTACGGCTATCCCGAGGCGCTCCTGCACGTTACCGCCATGCACGAGTGCGTCCGCGTTTCTTAGTGAAAGACTCCGAAAATAAAAACTTACACTGATTCCATAGTGTGGCCAAGTTCATCGTGGGGCGGTGCTGCTTCCATTCGACAACCCCAGCGAGCCGATGCGCGAGTTGCGCGTCTCGGGCGACTGCCTGACGTGGAAGGCGCTCATGGCGCTCCTGGAGGAGGTGCAAGGCGCGAAGTACAACATTAAGTACCTCGACCCGGCGCTGGCGGCGGAAAAGCAGGAGGTGGCGCGCGCGGCGGGCGACTCGGAAGGCGAGCTGCTGTAGTCTGCCTGCGCCACGATGGCGAACGGGTATGCATTGCTCCCTGAGCCGTCTGACAACCATCGCTTCGCGTTCAAGCCAGAGACTGCGAAGGAAACATTGAAAAGGATGTTTGGGAAGAAGTGAGGACGTAGCTACTAGATTACTGCTGTGGTAACTGTACTTTCCCGTGTGCGACTATAGTACTGAAGATATTGCCCGAGCTCGATGCCTCCCCCGATGGTAGAATGCAAAAAATATGCCTCGTTTTGTGAGGATTGTCGCCGAGGATTGGCGATGGGACGTTTGAACCTCAGCACAAGGTCTAAAGCTCACCATGATACATAGTTTGACATCCACTCTAGTGTCTAAATATCCCTCTGGGAATAACACGCGGCCGATGTGCCGCCCTGGGAAGGATTTCTTCATCGCCCACAAACGCCGGCGGGATTGCCACGGACGGCGTCGGCACATCGACAGTCCTACGATGAAGTGGAGTCTGGTTGGATTTGGATCCGCCCATCCAGGATGGAGCGGCGGGAGCTGGAACAAAGTCGGACTGAAATATAACCGAGACAGAGTCAGTAGGATGGTCGGGGTTCAAGGCATCCGGATGGTCGGAGAATTGGGGCGGCGCGTCTGGATCGAGGGAAAGGAGCCGCTCAAGCACAGTGCTATGATTAACCCGTCAATCTTGCAGGATAATGCGAAGGGAATGACACACATGAACAGCCCTGACGACGGCCAGCTGCGAACTCGTGAGCAGAACACGCAATAAGATTATTAATCGGGGCATACCGCTCCTGCTGACTTTTGAGAATGTCCACAGTTGCGAAGACATGCGCGAGATTGTCCCTGGGATTGCGCGGCGACGGAGGGTTACTCCATTCATTTATTATCAGTATCATGGCCGCCGTAAAGACGGGGCTCTGCGGGATTATAAGCAACCAGTAACAGGAAATGCACTTGGATAGGCACTTGACTGAACAGCAGCGGGTTATCAGGGCGCCTGCGTCTGTGGGTGTCCGCCACAAGGATACAGGCACGCGCAGCCGCGGCGCAGATGCCCAGCGCCTGAGGGTCCTGCAGGTAGGAAACGTCAAACGACCCATGGCCACAGGCAAGGAAATAGAAGGAGGTTAGGCTCACCGACTGCACCATGGAGGATACACCAGGAATGAAAGGCCTGTGGATGAGCATCCGTGTGTAGTAGTATAAACAGTGCAACACCGCGGATTGCTCGAAGAACAACGTGTCGGGGTGATCGGAGGGCCAGATAACTAAGAAGAGGATAAATAGAAATATGGGAATAGTGAGGCATACGGACAAGGTCCGACGCACGGTGGTCTGGTATGGAGCTGAACCACTTGGTCAGCGCGGAGTCGAGTTCCGCGGCGAGATTGGGCATCAGGTTGACTCGTCTCGCTCTAATGTGGTTCGCCCTGGTAGTGTACTGAAATGGAACGCATATCAGTTGTCATATGCATATGGTGGGGTGAGGAGCACAGATGGACCCACAAGAGTGCGTAGCAGAAAATGTAGAATGCGGTACAAGTTGAGCAAGCAGTTGAAAAACGATGTCGTAGACGGTTTGTTGCGCGGCTGAATACCGGGGCCCGAGCGGTGCCAATATTCATCGTCACATTCGCACGGCATGGTGACGTCCATTCTGTTCGGATATTGTTATCCATCGGCGGGAGGGTATTTAGCACATGTACGTACTCGACGGGATCGAGCATCGCGGATCGCCCGGTGGAGCCACTCAATTGGGTGTCCAAGAATACGAGGATCCTGTGCGATGCATGTGTTGCCTGAAGGACGGAGAACATTTAGCTCACCAGAACGCGCGCTTCTCGAGTTCCTCGGCGACAGCACTCGTCCGCGCCTTGAACTTGTGGCGATGCAGGCCAAGATCCTGCGCCAGCCGCAATCCAAATCCAGCGATTAACCAGGCGGAGCGAGGATTGGAAGTACAGTGGAGAAACTGAACAGCGAGCTATGAGGAGAGAAAATTAAGCTTCTGAATGTTGACCATGGAGGGGAAACCTACACAGTAGGCTTGAATATCGTACAGCGTTGGTGGGTGACGCAGAGAGTGGCCGCACAGTTCGACTTGATTATACCACTTCCACGCAAGCTTTTGGCGCTCGGTATGCGATATGGCGAGCTCCGTGACATAAAGCGCGCCTAAGGAACAAACCAGGAGGAGAAGCGTCCCGAAGCCCAGGTTGCGCATGTGAAGTCGTTGGTGCACGCACTCCTCGAATGTGGGGCGATGCAACACCGGGATAAACAGATTGACGTTGGAGAAAAACAGGGACACGAGGGAGTGCATGAGATGATCGGCCGGAAAGGATAGACTGTGTGGCGGAATCATAAGGTCATCTCCCCGCTGCATCAACGTCATTTTAGAGTGCATTTCCCCAAAATGAGGGAAGACATACCGGTCTCGTCCACGGTTCCGTCGCTGGTGGGGTCCTATAACGTGTTGGCGGCGCCGTGGTTCCGCCGCCGGACGTGACTACCACAGCAGCCTTCACCAACATAGCGGCGCTGGACTTTCCCCGGAAGCCAGGGTCCGGCGGTGCATTGCCCAGGGAAAGTGCACGAAAACTATCCGCAATATCGTCGAATTCTGAATCTTCTGGGTGGGGAGGAGAGAAAGGTATCTCAATCGAGCGAATTGCTCTGGCGTATAGAGGCGACATGGGTGGACAAGGCTTTGATTGTTGCAGTGACGCTTCCGCGGTCTTCAATCGCCGCTCCAGATCTGCAACATAATTACTGCCATAGGAATCATACGGGGCTGAAATTTCAGCGGCATCGCCCACATTGCGAACCTGCGGAAAACAGTGAGGAAAGTCAATCCGCGGTCTGTGGAGAGAAATACCGCCGCTGGTCCCTCGTAGGTGCAATTACGTTGAAATCTGACGCAGGAGGCGCATCTCTCTCCTCCATCGCCTGAAAAATCTTGAGAACGGAGCGTAAACGCAGATGGCTCGACATACATCGCTCTTGATTGGCAAAGAACGACTGAAGTTTAGGAATACCACTGCGTATCATGATTCATGAACATTGGACTCACGTTTTCTACGCCGGCACGCGTCGCAGGCACGTTTGTTTTTCTTCTGTGAACCATGCTCGTCCACGGACGTCGCTCGCTGGCGGACATCGTGGTGGCGTACAAGGTCAACGATGGGTATCACCCAAATCACGGAAGGTTTCCGTTTTGAGGCGGTGCAGCGGGATCTTTGTTCTCAGTCCCACCTCCTGCGTGTCAGTTGTGCTTGAGGACTGTCAAGAAAGGACGAAAAATCTGCGTCAACTTGAAGCTCAGACAAAATCCAGCCGTGGCTTCAGAATCAAGAATTCCAGCTCACAAAAGTCGGGAATTCTGGCCTGGCCAAGCCTCGGCCCGGGCCAGACGCGTTAATTTAAAGGTGGACACCGGAAGATGGCGCGCGAGACAAGACGAAGATCGATTCAATGCATACGACGGCGACTTGATGTTGATGTGGTGGCAGGGAGAAAGCCGCGTTGTTTGCATTCGAAGGCTTCGGCCAAATTTGATGGCCGGAGTGTGGCGAGAACGGCCGCATCTGTATTGATGCGAAATCATGATGCCTTGGCGTTCGCTCGTTTTTTGTTTTTCTCCACTTGTCTCGTCGGCGTGTATACGCACCAACTCTCTTTCAAGCGCTCTTTTTACTGGTTTCGAGTCAAAATGACCAGTCTCTACGTTTGCGTCGCTCTCGTCTGCGCTGCGGAGGTGCGCTCTCCTGGTTCATCTTGCAAAGAAACCGGATCCATGACAAGCAGGTCCGCGCAGCATACGCCGGCGCCGCGCAGTCCCAGCCGCTCTACCGCGCCTGGAACCCACCATCTCAGACCACTTCTACACCGTGCGTCTCCAGTCTCCCGCATGCCATCCCTTTCTCACATCTGCCCCCGCGCACAGCGCCCTCGCCGAGTACCAGCGCGGGGGACTACACCCCCGAGAGCATCCGCGTGCGTCTCTTCACCACGCAGGTCGCCAGCTCCGTGCGCCTCATCCGCGCTGTACAACGCCGGCAGCGGCGACGACTTCTACACTACCAACACCACCGAAGCGAATAGTGCATCGACGGGGGGGGTTACGTCATCGAGGACAAGAACCCGATGTACGTATACCCGACGCAGCTGTGCGGGAGCGTGCCGTTCTACCGGCTCTTCGCGGCGCGTATGGGGACCACTTTTACCGCGAGAGCGCAGGAGGAGAGGGATGGGTCGGAGACGAGCGGGTGGGCGGGTATGGTGTTTCCGCCGGATGCGGATACGGGGGCGGGCGGGGGGCGGACGACGGCGACGCACAAGGATACAGTGACTGCTACGAGTATAAAGACGAGTACGAGCACAGACACGGCAAAGCGCGACACCCCCTACAACCTCGACGACCTCGACGTCGGCGGTACCTGCGGCGCCGTCCCCCCCGGCGTTAGGCACGACGGACCCGGTGGATCCCGCCCCCACGTCGATGCTGGACGGTACCGGCACGTCCCTCGGTGACTCGTCGTCCTCGACTTCCCTATCGTGCGTGTTTTTTTTATCTCCCATCCCACTCACTCACGCTCTATCCCAGTGGAACCAGCGGAACCATGCGCCTGCGCCTGCATCTCACACCTGTATCCGCGTCCTACCTCGTTGCGGCCATCGCACTCACCATGGGCGGCTGGCTTTAGGCTGTGGGTGGA
Organism: Mycena leptocephala; assembly: GCA_029378395.1. Lineage (NCBI taxonomy): Eukaryota > Fungi > Basidiomycota > Agaricomycetes > Agaricales > Mycenaceae > Mycena > Mycena leptocephala. The sequence goes on from JARJLF010003464.1 coordinate 12,501, forward strand.
GCCGTGTGCGATAACCCTGGCCGGGTGTATGGAGAGATACCTTAAATCAGCTGTTGAGCAATATACCTCTTACTTCATTTAGATCTACCGGTCCTGCGCTCTTCAATTGGATTATATTCCGTGTCCCCTCCCATCTCCGGTGATGTACTCGAGCTTAAGCTAAACTGAAATCAAACCATCCAAGTTCAACTGGCCCCGAGAGTGAGGATTGCTCCTTCGGAGACGCCCATCATGCTGTTGGCGCCGCCGTTGGTTTAGCATGCGAGTCAAGCGGACAGAGGGAGGGCGGGGGACAGTGGAGACGTAGATGGTGCACACGGGAAAAATAAGAACGATGATGCGAGGCGCGGAGAACAAGAGGAGAACGCGCGACGCGATGAGGAATAGAGAGGATGCCGCCAACGACGAGCACGAACGTTGCGGACGATGCGTGACGGCGGAAAGCCGACGAAATACAAAGGCAAGGCTATGTAAGAAGGAATGAAACGGGCCGGACGAGGAGAACGGGTGTGGGACAACGCGGACGCCATCAACGGCGCGCAGCACAGGGAGGACGAGCAGCACAACAGGGACAACGGAGACGACGCTCACCTGGGTGCAGATGCCATCATGTAAAGTTATAAGTGATGGGGTTGGAAAGGTGAAGTTCAAGTAGTAGTTTGAAAGAAGACAAGCGGGGGATTCTGAAGAACCCACTCGAAAACGCGCTGGCCTTTATACGTTTGCGGTGTCGGGCCGTGTTTGTGCAGAGTCATTAATTTACGAGGCGGGATGACGTCGGTGCGGATGTGATCGAGTTTTGAGAAAGTTGCGCGTGGCGGTGTTAGCGCGTGAGTTGGCGGTGTTGGGGAGTCGGGTGCGCCTGCGCGGCGTCGGGCCAAGTAAGATACGGAGTGAGGACGAGTGTGCGCAGGGGCGAAAGGGAGGAGAGCGCGGGAAAGCAACGGGATGAAGCATCGATGAGGGAGCAAGAGCCTCATTCGAGCCGAATAGTGGAGACATCCAAGGTGCAGAAGGGGGGAAGAAAACAGATAGCCAAGGAATATGAGGAGGAACCTTCTCGAAAAAGGGCGACAGAGAGCTGCGGGCGACGTGTTCGCGAAAACGGACAAGTGGCAACTTTGGCAGGGATCGACCAGCGAAAATTCCAGCTTGATTCGGAGTGGCCCTTGAATCCAGGGTCCAGCTCATCCGTGCTTAGGCTCGCATCCGCCCAGCCTTCGAGGCGTAGTCGTAGTGCGCGTTCGATCGCTGAGGGTGAAATTTAAGGCAAACAACCGCATCAGCACGTGCCCGAAGCGCTCTAATTCTGCTGCCATACTTACACGCGCAAAGTGACCCGCGCAGCGCGGGAAATAAAAGCTGATGATTCAAAAATTCAGGAATCCAGTGTCATAAACAGCCGCGAATGGGACAAAATCCAAAGACGAGAAAAAAAAAAAGATTCGATGAAGCCAACACCAGGCTCGACCCCGAGTCGAGCGGGTGACTCTGCCCAACGTTGCGTGGTAACAATATTAAGTATTGCAGGTGCGGTCCCACCGCTATCGAGCCGATATCAGCTTGGTTTGTATCCTGTATATCTGGGTATCAAATCGGTGTTCTTACATCCATCGACTCGCGGATGGCTTGGATTCTGTTGGAACAATTCAGTCCACCCTCTCTCATCGAAGGAAAATACAGCCGCAGCAAAAAAAGAGAATCATCCTGAATCATCCCGGAAGAAAACCCGACTTATCCATTAATTTAGTCTCCCTAGTCAGACCAAATATCAAGGTTTTTTTTTTTTGAGAATTTGGAGAGGGACAAAAACTAGACTACCATTAATTGCTCGAGCCGGATTCGAACCGGTGACCCTGCACAGTTGTCTTGAACAATTGCCATGCAAGTGAAGCAGGTGCGGTCCCACCGCCCTCAAGTCTTATCGGCCTCATTCTTAACCTGCAAAAGTGAGTTACATATTCGTACTCTGGCCAACACAGACTCGATTTCAACGAATCGTCGGACTTGTCCACCGAATTTGGACGCCACATTCAGCTGCATAAGTCTTCACCCAACCATCACTGGCTTCACGGTACCAAAAAATTGCGAGTCACATTAAGCAGGTGCGGTCTCACCGCCATCGAGCCGATATCAGCCTGGTATGCATCACGTATACCTGCGTATCAATCTGGTGTGTTTACAGTAAATTCATCGACTCATTGATACCTTGGATTTTGTTGATCCAAATCCAGCCCATTCACGTCAGGGAGATTACTCCTGAAGTTGATCTGCGAGAGCGAAATCCGGAGAGAGACAGAGAAAAAGAAAACCTCGATTTGTAGCATATGCTCGACCCGGATTCGAACCGGTGACCGTGCGCCGTCAACGCGTCAACCATTCTGCAGGGTGCGGTCCCACCTCCATCGAGCCGATATAAGCCTGGTTTGGATCTTGTATGCCTGCGTATCTGAGCATATAAATGTAGCGTGCTGAGGAGCATCGACTGACATATAGCTGGCAATATATTGGACAATTCTCATCATCCTCTCAACGTCAAAGGAGTAACAGAGGTCATAAATTTTGAGGTTGATCTGCGAGAGGATTGAAAAGAAAAAAAAAACTGCGCTAAATTCTTCTTTATGGCTCGATCCCGAGTTGAACGGGTGTCCCTGCATAAATCCAGAGCTTCAACATAGGTGAGGCAGGTGCGGCCCAACCGCCATCGAGCCGATATCAACCTCACTTTTAAGCTGCATAAACGGGGGGGTAAATATTAGGGCTGCACTCGATTCAACGAGTCGTGGACCTCGTTCACCAAAATTAGACCATGAACGTTTCAGCTGCCGGAATTTCAGGACCATTCGGTGAGCAGCAAAATTGACCTCGATCCCTGAGCACTCGAAGTACTCGCTATAGCTGAACGACGTTAGTTGGGCTGAAGAAGACAAAGAAACGGTTTACGCCCTGTAAGGCTCGACCCCGAGTCGAACGGGAGACTCTGCCCAACGTCGCGTGGGAAAGTTTTTAGGTATTGCAGGTGCGGTCCAACCGCCAGCGAGCCTATGTCAACCTCATTCTTAACCCGCACAAGTGGGTTAGTAAATATTAGGGATCCAAAGGATAGTGGAACCGTTGCATTCAGCTGCAGGATTCAGGATTACTTCGTAGGTAGCAAAAATGTTAAAAATGGTAAACTAGGTTCGTGGCCCGACCCCGAGTCAAACGGGCGTCTCTGCACACTGCCAGCATTTTTCCATAAGAGATGGATGGAGCTGGGAGAAAGAACAGCATGGGCAGAATATGATTCTTCAATGTTGAATCAGCAATGACCATTGGCGACGAATCAGCAAAGGCTAGTCTCAGGCCATATACTCAGTAAAAAAAAAATCAATTTTCGCAGAAGCCAAGCCTCCGTTACACGCAAAACGTCGAGTGGCAGATACACTATATAATTCTGATGCGAAGTTGAGCCGTGGGAAAGAGGATGCCGCAAGATGGTGGGAGATGGCGCTGCCACACAGCACCAAACACCGGTGCGATGATCCGAATGTTGAACAACGACCGACATGACGCCGCCGTCATCACCCCGCTCCCCGTGACAGGCAACGAGCACATACGTTCGGGCGCTCTGATGGACAATGTCCGCAGGTCTATCGAAATTTAGATTTTTGACCAAGATATATATCTTCCGAAACTTTAGATATATGTCATAATGTCATCTCGAACATCAGGATATTTTTTGCACCCGACTCGCAGTATAAGTTCTGGTTCAAAGTTTGATTCTTTTCCCTGAGATATATGATTCTGCACAGAAACTCGATATTTTTGTTAGGCTTTCATAGATTAGTGCCCCGGGACCCCCCTCTATAAATATTTTATTTATTTTACAAACGGGACAGCATAGAGGTACAGTAATCTCACTATATTTTAAGGGCTCCACTGCTCGAATAATGTGGGACAGTTTCCTATCAGCTTTTGCCAATAGCTGAAAAACTGCTAAAAACGGTTATGGAGGTAGAGTGCCTTTTTATGGGAAAAGTGTGTAAAAAATGCGATCGGTGATGGTTGTGTTCTGTTTTCGTTCAA